>BMAU01019586.1:357500-591111 GCA_019973935.1 Trichonephila clavipes | reverse complement strand
GTGTTTATATCTCGATGAAATCGAGAAAATGGAAAACAAAATAGGAATCAAGAGAGTTTAAATCTTCTGATGCAAACAGTGATGATGAAAGTTGCGGAAACAATCACTAAAAATTGGCTGCTGATGCAGAGAAATCAATAGTTAATAACAAAAACATTTTTTGAAATAGCATATCAAAAATTGAAAAGATGCTTCTTAGAGCATATCTTCACTTGTCCTGAACGAAAAAAAAAATTGTGTAATTTCGCCAAAAACTCACTCACAGGGGAGAGGGTATCAACTCCTAAAAAATTAACCTACCGTTATAAGATTTGAAGGTATAAGTATCTGATGCTTTTCATGCAAATTTCCATCACCCCATATCTTGCAAATTAAAATACGAATTGAATAAAACAGCTCTTGAATCTTTCATCTCAAACGTTCAAAGAAAATGTTGCTTATGTTGTTGTATTTATCTGCATGTACCTTTTGTGTATGTTTGTGACCTTTCTATCAATTTGAATAAATATGTGCCCATATTTCGAGAAAAACTCTACATGCGCGCGCGAGCCAAGTTTTTCTAAATTAATTCACGGAATGCATTTATTTCAAACCCCTCAAGCTGTGTGTAGCATTTTGAAATGAAATTTTAACAAACGCAAAAAACGAAAATTTATAAAGCTATTCTTTTCAATTATATATATAGTGTAAACACGTTAGTCTAAAAAAACTGCTATTTCTCTATTTTCTTCAAAATATTTTACCAAATTCCTAAACATCAGAGTTCTGTAACTAAACAATCTATCGTCAGTATTAAATAAATTTAATTAAATCAATGCAAAGCATTCCGGTGATTTAAACATTACAAATGTTTCTTTTTGGTTTTACTTTTACAACTGTTAGAATATTTTAAAACTCAAATTTTTTATACTATTTCATTCCAAAACATCAAAAGGATAATAGAACCTTCTGCATCTAAAACATTTTTTAAAAGTTAAATCTCTTGTAGAAGCTTTGGGGTTAAATAAATTACACATCTTTTGATTTGTACTGTTTTTTCCTATTCACTTATTATTCTCAGTTCAAACAAATGTTTTGGATAACAGAGCAATCCTTACGTAAAAACGACTCCGGTGAAGATAATATGGATGTTATAGATTTGCGCACTACCAGTTTTTGAAGTATTAGATCTGATGTTTGAACTTTGCAGGTATATTTCTTTGCTTAGAGATCGCTGGAATGGATTTTGCAACCGATTCAGAAAGCAGGTGGGGTAGATTGAAATACCACATCGTTTTGTTCATACTGTGAGCTTTTAAACATAAAATTTCGCCCTAAAACTCAAAATTTCAGCACTACAATCGACCATTGACGCGAATAAAGAAAACAACAAAAAATGTGCCTATAAAAAGGAAACACGGTCAAAACATGTTTTCAGCTTAAAAACGGATCTTTCTTATAATTCTAATACACAATTGGTGCCCATTAGTTAAGTGGCACCCTGATAATTGTGAATAAAGTAGCGAACCTGTAAATCAGAATTGGCGGAAACGTGACTTTTTATGATTGTAAAATGGTTATAAAATAAGGAGAAGCAAACCAAAATAATTATTAATAATTTAATTACTATCCAAAGTAATGAAGCTGAGCAAAACCCGAGAAGGTGCGCGATTCAGCGACTCTCAAAAAACGTTGAAAATGATAATAAAATACTGATGTCGCAGTTTATCAGGCGTGGTTACCCTGGCAAGCCAGGCACGCTACACAGCGTATCACCATAATTTCGCCGCGAGATGATGAAATTGTTGTAACAAACCGCTCGCGAGATTCTCGTCTGCAATGGAACCCCGATGGTTGCGAAATTGCCGTACTTGGTCTCCTGTTTATATTCCAGTATAAGCACATGCTCGATAGTATTTCCTCCAAACCAGGACTTCACAGGTCACGATCCGGCTGGATGTTTTCCGTTTCGCCAGTCATCAATCAGCACCTGTTCGGTGATACGGCGCATTATCATCTATGAATATAAAGCCAGACCCGACAACACCTCGCCAGCCAGGCAAACATAAAGGCCCGGCGATTCTCGTCCTCTGACTTTTGATACAAACTTGATGGAAAATGCGATGGCTCTCTGGTTATGTTTCGTCCAAAACGTGTTCCACGTTTTCTTCCATCGCTGGACTCCGCCAGAGAATCACTACTCCTGCACTCAAACTGGACTCTACCACCAGAACATCATTATTGGCCCACCTTCCCATTAATTCAATGTTGATGTTCTGTAAACCCAGTTAAATGAGCGCTATAATGCAGCATGGGAGGGGAATGTGAAACTGATGGGTCCTGGCATGTAAGCAGGCCAGCATTTACTTATTCTGTAAATAGTTTGTCTCACGGCATTCTGTACACTGTGAGTGCCGAACCGGAAGGCTCAGGTGGGTAGTACGTCCCCTCTGGACGTCACGCACTTATTACCAGATATCGGTCTTGGGCAAGCCGTGACACTGGCCTGAACCGGCTGGATGCCGGTTGTCGGGTAACATTCCGTTCTCGGAACCCTGTTGCCAGTCTGAGATCACAGACTGGTCCAGCGACCGTAATCAGACACTTCGGTTTCAGATCGAGGATTCCATCTCAAACCACCTTCCCTTCGCAATATCCCACTGCTGTGCCTTTAACATCATTTATCTTGTTTGATGTCAACAATGTTCCTTCTGCGCACAGATTGCTGTAATGAACTCTGTCTGAATCCGCCCGCGCTGCGTGAATCGGTTTCTTCCCGTTCCGGACATGTGCGCTGGTGTTTCACGCATGACGCAGTCGCGACTCTGAAATTTTTGCAGATAAAACCTGAATAAGTTTCTTCCCACCAAATTAAAAATCCTACAAAGAAATTTTAGGAATTAATTTTACTAATATTAATCTCAGCTTTGTTTTCTTTTGCATTTACATCTTATGCTTAACCTGACACAGTGTAACTACTGGAAACAAATACAGTTTATCTGGACATATTCTCGGAAAGATATTGAAAGTGATTTTCCTGAAATTCTTAAAAAAACAAATATTATTGCCAAATCTTAAACCAAAGAATATTTCAATGCATACTTAAAAATTATTGCATTGTTCCAGTGTACTTTCAAAATGGAATTACTTATATTTCATTTTGCTGTGTAACTGTTTGTTATTTAACATACTATTTCCATAAATGCACTACATAGAAGTATTGACACAAAATTTTATCATAATCATTCATACAACTTTTTCTAAAGAGAATAGTTTTAGGAGTTACTTGTAACTTGTTTCTCTTCATGAACTAATCCTCATGCCAAATCGGTATATAATGAAACACTCCTTTGTTAAACAGAAACCTTTATTGCAATGATATCTTATATAAAACCCCACTGAGAAATCACTCCTCTTAAAAACATTCTGTAGTGTTATTAAAATCACAAAGCCTGCGTTGTCAGTAGTGCAACTGGAAAACTCCCGGAACGCGATATCTATGCACAACCACTTGATGCCTGCTGAATTATCAAACCTCAAGAAGATTACGCACCATACAAACACTTGTACTTACTCACTTAAAACAATTTGTTCGAAATAATGTTCTCAATGAACCTGAGAAACCAATGGTCTGAACTTATATATAAAAACGATTTGTAACAATTATTAAATTTGCAATCTGTTTACATCGTTTACTATTAGTTTTACCTCATTTTGTATTTATTTAATGACACAATACAAACACGATTATTATAAACACGTGCTTGTTATTTGTTAGTTTTCTTCTTAAATATTTCCTTTATAAGTTTCTTGCTGACATGGCTTTTCGCGAATCCAAAAAGAATATGAAGTTAAGCTTCGTATCTTTCGTAAATATGTATCGTTCGAGTGTAATTATGTTGATGAAAATAAAGGTGGAAGAATCTAGAAAGCGCGAAAATTTAAGTTTAAAATAACTTATACTCATTGATAGGTTAATATGTGTTTTGGATTTTTCCGACGAGAACTGCCACGTTAAAACCAAATGAGTGGAGTGGGTTTGCGGTATCTTCTCAACTGCGAGCAGGCTGAAAAGAAAACTTCGCGGATCGTAACCCCCGGTTGCCGATAACTCGCGGATAATTCCTACTTTTATTCCTGGAATCCGATTGATTACCGAATACGTGCTGGCGCGTGTGGGCGCGATGTTACAGCTGTTGTGGATTGGACAATGATAATCACGTGACATATTTACCACTTCTTTATGTTGTATCTCTATGCGCACTGGCCGTATTGCTTTAATTTCGTTTTCTACGCTGACCTGGCATTTCTTTCTCGTTGCCGTTGAAAAGCAACTCTTTCAGTACAGGAGATGGAATTCATCGTTCAAACTGTAGAGAAATATAAATTTACACCGCTAAACTGCAAAATTACGAATCGCAGCTTTTAACAAGAAAAGAGGCTGGATAGTCGATGGTCGATCATTGCAGCCAGTCATAAACGTGGAAGTCGATAGCAGCTTCGCACCAAATTCTTAAAAACATTAAAAAGAAGTTTCGCAAAAAGTCTGGATAAAAGCCAGCCTTTGATCGAAATCTGTGAGTTACCTTGAAATTATAGGAACTATGGGTACTTTGATGAATAATCAGATCTGGCCCGATCCGCAGCGCTGAGAATAACGATGTTTCAGCTAATCTGCGAGTTACCTCCGGTTCAGGGATAACTTCCGAGATAACCCGCGATTTGAGAATACGACCGTAAGTGAATATTAACGTCTTTCTGTTCAGCTATCGAGGGCTTTTCGCAACGGACCACACTTTGAACCACGTCAGTGACGCATCACATCTGTTTCGACACCTCTCTCCTGACTACGCCACCAAATGGCAAAGCATTTGAACTCCAGACGGTAGATTTAATCGCACCGAGCTAAAACTCCCCGCCATCGGTGTCTTTAGTGGTAATGACTGAGTCAGGATCAGCTCTGCCACCATCGATACCTGACCGGTCTAGGGTCACCACGCCAAAAGTCGCAAAGGAAGCAGTTACGATCTTTTGGCAACTTTAAGGTTGTCTCGTTAATACAAAGAATAGGACCATGATTTTGGAATTACTTGTCCAGATAAAGAATACAAATACGATTTGATTATTCTGATTTCACCATCCCTTAGAGAGCAGGAGTGTTCATCATACTTCGTTTCAGCCAGAGCTATTCATTTTTCGGCATGAAATGGTAATGGGCAGCTGAGTGGCGGCATCGACCGTGGTTTGCTTTGTCACAGGATCGGCTTCCATACCACTCAAAGACCCGCCGTAGCAGCGATCTCACGTTAAACTGGTCGAGAGCTGAAAACGTCCTCCCGTTGGTGTGGTAGTTAGAGAGAGGGGTGCCAGTTCAGGTGTCGTCCACGTCACTTGACCGGTTCAAAATTGATGCGGTCCGTCACGCAAAGCTCCTCGTAGCTGAACAGTGACGTTGGTTATTCCTGAATCAATCAGCGCTAAATGTACTTCGCGTTTTCCTCCTATACCGTAATGTTAAATGGACTATGCCTTCAATGTATTACAACAAAAAGAAAAAGTATTCTGAAATGTTTTGGCATTTTAGAAACACTCTATTGTTAACAAAGGTATGAGTTATAATATTGCAAAATGCCCATAGAAATTGAGGTATTATTTCGTGTGGGCTTCGCGTTTAGTACTTTTACCGAAGACAGCCTTAAAATAGGGCACCAAACTATCTTAAGGGTTACCAGAAAAAGCTAATTATCCAAAAAAGTGTGCTGGACGAACGGACGTTAAAAAAAAAATCGCCTAATATGTGCCATGTGCACATTTCAATCAATCATTTTAAGCTGAACTCGCAATTTATTTCTGACTGGAGAGGAAGTGGAATTTATCTTTATGAAATCTATATATTCCTGTCCTTAAAGTCGACTCTTTACGTTGGCAAGTAATGTATCGATTAAGAATAAAGAAATGTGAAGTATGCCTAATTTATTTGATATTATTAGGATGAAAACCAACGTAAAAAAGAACACAAAAGTTATTAATTTTTTTAAAAAAATTCTTAAACAAAGAATGCGTGCACAAGGTTAGATTTTAAATAATAATAATAAATCAAGAGGGTTCGCGATTTTTATTCTCAAATTTTACATTAATATAAACAACAGATATTCACACAAACAATATAAATCTCTCAATATATATATATATATATATATATATTATATATATATATATATATATATATATATATATATATATATATATTATATATACATATATAAAAGAAACTTTTCGTGATGATGTGAATAATTTTATTTACTTATCTCACGCACGAGAACAGTAATAAAAGGTAAATCCTGTTCAATAATATTATGGTTACTAATTAGAAGCATAAAATACATATAAATTGGCAGTTTTACAATTTGAGCAATGTGTATGAACAGTTGTACAATGGGGCTGCTCCGCCAAACAGGACTACACTCTAGTTTATATTAATGCACGTGAGAGCACTATAAGGCAATATTTTGGCTATTGACGACGAATTTCATGATTTCCATCGTTGGTCAAGTGTTGAGGGCAGCACTTGAGCCAGTACCCCTTCTTCTAACTACCACACCATACCAACGGGATGGCATTGATCCTTGACAGATTTCATGTATCGACCTCTTCTATAAAGGGAGTGACTTTTTGGCACCAGGACTCGAACCCATGGCCCTCGGAGTTAAAGTGTTCGAGACCATAACCACAAGGCTGCTGCATCCGCTCACACACATATACAATGACGCACACATTAATTTTTGAGAGAGGGAGAACCCACAGTCCACCATTATCGAATCATACAATATAACGCCGTCAAACATATATTTTCCCTTTTATATCGTCGGGTACAAAAACAGTAGCAAACAAATTATGGAATAAATAATTAGCATTAGTTTATAAAATCAATTATTAATAGCAGTTATACTTAGTCTTTGTTTCAAATTATATGACGTACGACCTACATAGGACGATAATCAATTGAAGAAACATCAAGAGGGCATGACAGAATAGTGGGGAATCAAACAGTCGCACGTGCAGGCTTTGTATGAGTGAGTGAGTGAATATTAACGTTGTACTGTTTCGCAACACGAGACGGCCGCGGTAGCTAAGTGGTCGAGGTATCAGATCGTGGCTAGCCTTGTCACGAGTTCGAGCCCTATACCACTAAAGACCCACCGTGTGGGGCAGCGATGCACAAAGCAAATATGCGTCGAGCTGGAATGTCCTCCCTTTCGTGTGGTAGTTAGGAGGGAGGTGTCAGCTCGGGTGTCGTTCACGTCACTTGACCATGGTTCAAAATTACGTAGTCCGCCCTCGTGTAGCTGAACAGTGCGGCGTTAATATTCACTCACTCACTCACCAACTTGTTGTTTTTTAACGTGTGTTTATAAATGTTTAGCGTGTGTGAGTGAGTGAATATTAACGTCGCACTCTTCAGCTACACGAGGGCTTTTGGCAACGGTCCACGTAATTTTGAACTATGGTCAAGTGACGTGGATGACACCTTGAGCTGACACCCCGCCTCCCATGTCACCACACCACATCAACGGGAGGACGTTTGGGCTCTCGACAGATTTAACGTGCATCACTCCCCAACATGGCGGGTCTTTATTGGTACTGGGCTCGTACTTGTGACAAGCCAGCCCCGATCCGATACCTTGACCACTAGGCTACCGTGTGCACACATGCTTTCTGAGTTGTGCGGTTCGGTGCCCTAACCGCATATCTGGCTCCAGTTCAACTTTTCTTTTGTTTTCTCGGATGAACTGAAAGGAAAGCAACCCAGTGATTGAATAAAGTCAAAGGGTCTGCCTGATGAGCTTCAGAACTGAGCCCTGGCCATTTGAGCAGTGGCAAAAGAACTGGGATAAGTGGATTAATGCAAATAAACAAGATTTTGAAAGGGACTAATGAACTGTGCCATAACAAATAATATCAAAATAAGTTTTAAAGTCAATTTTTTTCCTACTTAGGTCGATAAAGAAAATTTTTATTTTAGTTAGACTTTATTAAATAATTACAATTAATACAAATATGCATATGCATATATGGCAGAATCACACTATTAAGTGGCGAAATAGAAAACGATTTTCCTTGCAATTTTCATTTCTATATAGGGTGTTGGATTATTTTTGTTTTTTTGTTACAATTTATTCATTAATTTAATTTAATTATTCTAATAAAATATTGTAGTAAAAAGGAATAACGTTCTCACAAATTAGGCCATCCCAGGTGGGATTCCAACCCACCACCTTTCGTTCAGAGATCCAACATGCTATCCATTGCTCTACAAGGACACAACGAATGACTTACATTTTTATATATAGTTTTGGACTATTTTTGTTTGTTACTATTTATTCATTAATTAGAAGTAATGAATTATAATATTTGAAAAAAACTGTATTAACATCATGTCATCAACTACAAATTTAAAAACATGTATTTGAACTTGAGTGGGGAATAGAAAATATTTTATGAACGATTGAAAATTTGAATATATATATATATATATATAAAAGAAATATGTATATATATCAAAATAAGAAATAATATATATATTATATATATATACGGGTAGAGTGTGAACTAATAGTAGGAATTGAAAAATGCAATATATATATATAAATAACAAAAATGAATTCCGGTTATTTTGCGTGCCCCCTCGTATTCTAGCAGTTATCAAAAATGAATAAAAATCTAAATAATTCGTGATTTTCTGTTAACTTTAAAATCTTTACACACACTATTTTTACCAATATAAGCAAAAAAATTGCATTTTTTCCCCTCTTTCAAATAAATTAGTGACAAAAGGCCATGATGACAGGTGAATTACGCAATTGAACAAAATTCTGTATTTATTGATTTAATGATTGTGTACGAAATAATTTTTTATGTACATTTTTATTTATTAATTTTGAATCCCTCCGCTCTTATTAAGTAAGTAGGTTTTCTCTTACTAAAAAAAAGTCTTTACAATTTTGAATTAGAAATGCTATAAATATTGTTTTCATATCGGATAAATTAACCCCCATTAAATGTAATCGAGATTTTTTTTAATGCTAAAATTTAAAATGCTGAAACGTAAATTGTTAGTAAATGAATAGTTTACGTTATTAAATCGATACCAAATTGTCCATTTGTAGTATGACTGAATTGATAGTTGTGTGCGTTCGTGCATCCACACATTTCAAAGTTCCAAAATATTAATAATGTTATAGAGAAATGCCCTAGTTTATGAAGAAGCAATTATATAGACAGTAATTTTATAGATAAATCTGAACAACTTTTTATTATGTACTAGCCGTTACTCGCCCGTTTTGCTGGGTGCTTCATGATGCTGTATTTGATAACATATACGCTGGTGTATATATATACTGGCTGGTATACCCGTATTTAGCACGGATGAATTGAAAAATTAAACAATACAGGTTGAAGGATAAAGAAGTTTTTAATGAGTTAATTTTATGTGATTGCAAACTAAACAAAGAAAAAAGCTTTTTACGTATCTCAGCTGAACAAAAAAGCATGTTTGTTAAATTTTAAGTCTGGAGATCTAATAGCTAATAAAAATAATATATACTTTTAACTCCCCTGTAAGTTTTTTAAAAACACTTTATTAAGCTGATTTCTGACCAGCAAAAGTAACACATTGTGATAAATTTTGAGTAATGAATACTTAAAATAGCGTAAATAATTTATATCTGAATGTGTATAATATACATTAATATTACTTTCGATATTGTACTTATTTTATGTTAAAATTGTAATATTTGCAAGCAACGCCATTTCTTACATTATTATAACGATTCAATGGAAACAGCGAAATGTTGGCGATAGAGCCAATTTGGCATCATTTTTGGCTACCATGTTGGCAACGGATTGAACGGTTCAGAAATTGATATGATGTGAAGCTGCACACACAAAATACGTATGCGTGCCACTTTTCATAGTGATCGGCGTTGGAGTGAAGCGAGGTTATATACACGAGTATTATATTTTGTTGTTACTAATGCCACCTGATCAGCATGTGCCAGATTGAAGCGAAGGAAATTCCTCATGGCAAAGGGCTAGGTTATCCGTAGCTTTGAGTAGCATGCAGGTACGTTTGAATCGCTCCCTCCCCAATTTTAAGAGGGAACAACCTGGGGGTGGTCTGGGGCCTTCTACCTCTCTTTCCTATCCACCCACCTCACGAGAGGACTAGTGGTTCGATGGCTATTTAGATTCCCCCCCTGCCGCATTACACATTTGCCTTTCTCCGAGATTCGAACCCAGGTCCTTCGGCACAGCAGTCAGCGTCGCTAATCTCTATACCGGATGGGTGACACAAAGATTATATAAATTATTCTATCCAAGTCCAGTATTACAGATAACTGCAGCAGTACGTATTATACGTACGTATAATACGTATCCAGCATTAAGCCTTAGATTGTACAGAAAGCCGTACTTGTATTGATTGATTGATGGCGAGATTTTAAGGCGCAAGAATTACATTTTCCTATGCTGCTCCAATCTCTCTCTCAATTGTATTTAAGTTTTAAAAACAGATTAAAAGTAAGAAGTTAGAACAATTTGATGTAATGAAAAGTAAACTCATTCAAATCACAAGAAGAATTTATGCTTCGATATCATAAAATATAAAATTTAAAAATTCTTCATAAAGGGAAAAAATCGAAAACCATGCAGGCTCCGAAATCAAATCGAAAACCATGCAGGCTCCGAAATCAAATCGAAATCCGACATTTAACATAATAATACGCTAGAGAAAAGCAAAACATATTAATAACTAGTTAAAGTTTGAAGGCAATATATGTTATGTGAAATTAGAAGAAAAACAATGACTCGAGTTGGTGTTAAAAGGTGTGAATACTCTACGCAAGGTGCTTCAACAAAGGAATATTCATTCCCATCACAAACAATAAAGTCCTATTCTGAAGTATCCTGTATAAATGAACTCTTTCCTTGGTTTTTGAAGTGCTATTTTTATTTGTATTTTATTTTTATTTGTTGATTTTTCCAAATGGTGGTTTCTCGAATATGCGGGCTTGGAAACCAACGGGGTTAGAATATATATACGTGGGGAAAAAAATAGAAAATCTATTTTTTTTAAAAAAAATGATTATATGTAAATTTTTAAATACTGTAGTAGCTGTAGTCTAGTCTTAAAATAAAGGGACTTGAGATTACTAGGGACGTGACAATTACTCATCTAAAGGATATGAGCCCTCTGAGGGGCAGGCGGGTTAGGAGACCAACGGTATTTTGAGAATATATATTAATTGTGCTACCCGCTTCGCTGGGTATTTCATAAGGATGCACAAATACATTCTCGTTTTTATATACATATATACCTAAATTATTGATATCTAAGTCCTAGCATTAAACTAGTTTATATTCAAAAACATTCCTATGACTTTCACCTCTTGGTTAATAATTTATAAAATTGAAGTAGACTCTTATCTCTTACGCACCCATAACCTCCTCCCAAAAAATTAGACTTTTTCAAAACAAATTTTTAGTGGATCTCTACTCAACAAAATAAACATGATTGCTAAATTTAAAGTCTGATTCTAATAATTCAAAAAGACAAAACTTTTTTTTATCAATACACCCCAAAGCCCGCGTTTATAGTCGATTTCCAAAAGATCCATTCTTGTTGGATTTCAATTTAACAAAAGAAACATGCATACCAAAATTCATTATTGTGGATTTAATAGATCGATTCTTTTTTCTCAATACTCCCCAGTAACTCCCCACTTGCCTCATATTAGACGATTTCTATAAAACCAATTCTTATATATATATACATAGTGGACTTCTGTTCAACAAAAAAACATGCTTAAAAAATTTCTTCGAGTATATGGATTTAACAATTCAGAAAAAAAAAAAATATTTGTTTTCTGTAACTCCCCTCGCCCCCCTCGCAACTCCCTTGGAGGATGATTGTTGCAAAATTCTTTCTTAAAAGAACTCTACTTAATGAAAGGAAAACATGCCTAACAAATTTCATGTCAGTAGCTCTAATAGTTCAGTAGCAATAGTTCTAATAGTCAGTAGGTTCTATAACGTCTCTCCCCCATTTCTATTTTCAAAAAAATCACTTTTGTAGGGGATCTCTACTCCGTAAAAGGAACGTGCCCGCTAATTTTTAAGCGTTTATATCTCGTAGCTCAAAAACGAAAATTTTCAATTATAGCGCCACTTAAGGCCCTGCAACACTCCTTGTGAGTCAGTTTTTATAGTAAAACCCATTTTGTAGCAGATCTTTACTCCATGAAAGGGGAACATGCTTCCCAAATCTCAAGAGAGTCTGTAGTTTTAATAGTTTTGAAAGTTCAGTGTTTATATACACTGCTCAAAACAACTCAGATTTTATATACACTGCTCAAAACAATTAAAGGATATTGTAAGTTTTATATAAAATAACGATATAAGCGAATTTTTTTTTGCCGAGAATGGAAGAAGAGAATCCCAAATGCAAATTTTTCTGATTTTCAAACTGTGGAGTATGCTAATTCTGAGTTCGACGTCAAAAACGTCGCTTCAGCGGCAGCGAATGAAATTTGATTTTCAACAGAAATGAAGACAAGGATGATCGGCATTCAGTGACTGTTTTGTTTCGATGAGTACGGTGTCTCAAACCGATTAAGTCATTAAACCGATTCAGAAGCTTGGAGAGTTGTTGGTAGGTTAGAAGGGACCAAAACTCAAGCCGAAGTAGCGCAAGCCATTGGAGTGTCACAAAGTGTGATTTCCAGGATCTGGAACCGTTTTTTGGAGACTGGAAGTGCAGGCCGAAGACCAGGACAAGGTCGTAGATGGACAACAAAGCCCAATGAAGATCGTTTTTTAGTGTTAACGGCTCGGAGACACCGAAATATGAACGCTACTCTTCTCCAACAACACCTTCGCTCGGCTACTGAAAGCCCTCGTGTAGCTGAACAGTGCGACGTTAATATTAAATCAATCAATCAATCGCTCGGCTACTGGCACCACTGTTTCAACTCAGACTGTCCGAAACCGGCTGCATGGTGTAGGTCTGTATGCTCGCCGATCGATGGTATGTGTTAGACTAACATCAAGAGAGGCGTCACGACCGCAGTTAGACTAACACCAAACGTCACGACCGCAGGAGTGGGCAACAGAGCATGTGAGCTGGAGAAGAAATGAGTTCACCAGTTCACCCAGGGTACCCCTAACTGCAACACTAACCCTAAAGCAACTGTCTTTGAGATTCTAAGAGAACCCAATTAGAAACCCTTAGATACAATAACCAACCGATTGACAGGAGCGGGCTCACTCCTGCCACCCGTCCACAGAGAAGCGTGGGCCCCAAAGGGAACACAAAAGATATCCCCAGAACACCATTCTCCGCCTTACGGGATGCCGCTCACGGCAAAGATGTGGGTGGGAAAACTAACGGAGTTAGAAAATATATACGAGGGTTGTACATTAAATAATAGAAACATAGGTATAAATCAATTTTTTTAATGAACTTATGAGTCCAATTGCATCACATTTCTTCTGTGTAATCACCAGCAAAGCCGATAACCTTTTGCGATGGAGACCCTTGGCAAAATGTTGATTGTCGATATCAGTGACGTAGCGCTCTTTAGCGTAGGGTACAGATAAAACGTTATGAAATCAGTGGCATCGGAAAGGTACATTCAACTTCGAAATAAATTCAAGTCACGAGGACTCATACCAGGTGAGTAGGGACGGTGTTCCAAGATTTTCCACTACCACTGTCGAAATAGGAGAGTAGTATTGTTTGCGATATGACAATGAGCGTTGTCGATTTGATTAAATTTAATTGATTTTATGGCACAAGAGCCCAATTAGGTTTAGCTGTGCCAAACAATTATTTAAACTTTTGAAGACGGTTCTAAGTCATACATAATTTATAAAATCAGATTATGCTTAAAATGCTTCTATAAAAATCAATTGGAAAGAAAAAATTTTAAAATTAAAAAAAATAACGTGAGCATTCTCATTCACCAAGTTTGGGAGATTGTTTTGCAATTGACATTGACATTTGCACCGTACAGCCGGACGCTGACAATAGTGGTCCGCTTTGACAGTTTGACCTGCAGGCACAGAATGTGAAAGAATCTCAATCACATGTCCCAATCAACATAGCCTACACGTGACTGGATTCCTGTGGAAATGTCATTGGACGGGGCGAATCTCAGTGACACCATCATTTGAATGGCGCTTCAATTCGAGTTCATAAGTTCGTTTCCTCGTTTCATCAATGGCGACAATACACTGCTAAAATGCGTCTCCTACATTGAGATCTCTCTCCAGCCACTGTACTTTGGTGAGTGGATATGGAACCCAGCAGGCAACAGTTTTCCCCATGTTCAAACATTTCTTTATTATGTGCCACACTGTTTGATTGTTGAAACTAACCTCTTAGAATAGTTCCCGGACACTGCATTGATCGTCCTTGGAAAAGAGACCAATTCTGATCTTAAGAAATGGAGGACCGATTTGTGTGTTGCAAATCCCTAGTCTTATTCCGACCCAAACGAAACGCTTTAACACGTAGTTCAACCATCCTGTACGATAAGACATTTTCACCACAGGCATCCAGTAATCCTCGACAATATTCTATTCCATTTATGCCAAGGGTAACCCCGATTTTAAGCCTTGACCGCAGATCACCTTTTGAAATATATGCTTTAGAGCGATGAAATCGAAACTATCTTCACGTTAACTTAACATCAACTGCCCTTCTAAATAGAGATCGACTGTTTCTTGCTCTCTACATATTGACAACAGTGGCACCTGCTCCCATACCCTAATTACGCATGTCCCCTCTTCTGTGAGTTTATAGGTTAGCTGCCACTAATTTACAGCACTTGGACATGTATTAGAACAAAACAGAAGAAAATTAATTATTATAGAACATATCAAACGAAGGAATAATTGTTTTTGAGTAAATAAAAAGAAGAATAAATTTATATGTAATTTGTCAAATACTACTGTAGTTATAGTCTAGATATTAAATAAAGGGGAGGGGAGAGAAAGGTGAAAACACACCTCTAGAGCAACTCGGGGTTGTGACAACCGTACTCATTTATAGGACATGAGCCTCCTGAAGGGGTGGATGAGATTCAGCATTCATATATACTTCAAATCCTGGCCTGTATTCCAAGAGCAATTTACCATCAAAACGAATTAAAGCTAATAAGGTGAATTAAGGTGCTCAAAAAACTCCTTAGGTCTAGGATAGACTCTACCATGAACTACTCGTTCTCGAGACAGTCCTCTATTGAGCATATCTAGAACTCTATCTAAAACTCCAGAGGCTGTATCCAGGATTTGGAGAAAGCTGTTCAAGATCAATAAGCCTTTTTACCTAAAGAAAATATCAGATGTCTACTCAATTCAATGCTGGATCATGTTGTGGAGCCTGTATTTCAGCATGAACTGTTATGATGTTGTTTTGTGACGTCCCCGTTCCGAAATGAGTTCCACTCTTTCAGGACAATACTAGAATGAGTTTTGCTGCACGTGTAGCTGGGGTTCATTATCTTTATTTAGAGTCTGGACTCTGTTGCCAGTGAGACTGGACATACAATAATATGGCCATACTACTGTGGACGAGATCGTTTCCGATGCAGCTGACTGTCGCCTTACATATACAATGGCGAATTGTCATCAAAGGCGGGAAAGCAGTGGCAGTAGGCCGGAAGGGCTTGTCAGTCGGAGCATGTGTCCGACACCTGCAGGTTTGTGAAGAAACCAGAGGAGAGGACGATTGGCAAATTCTTCGCCAATGGTTTTCTAAAAAGTTCAGGATCAAGGATCGACTCGTATGGGCCCACCAATAAGAAAGCGTGAGGGGTGAGAAATGGACTGCCCCTGATGTTTAAAAAGGTCTGGTGAAAACGGAAGAGTGGAAAAAGAAAGAAAAATATTGAAAAAACGGGAGCTGGTCATTTTCTGAAAAGAGGAGAAAAGCGTATCGCTGAGGTTTGACCGTGATGCTGATCAGGAGTCCTGGACGAGAATAAAAAACGCCTTGCTGATCGTACCGAGACAAGCGGTGAAGAAATCGACGTCAAAAAGGGGGCTATCATACTGGATAGGCACAAAGACAATTAAATGCACACTTTAAATTAATTACAGTGTTGGAGAAAATATTAAAAGCATTTTCTTACTCCCCCACGACTTGCTGTGTGTGCTTTTTACGCTACTTTCTAACGACGCTACAGCAAGATCTAATATGGTGGCAGCTTTGTGAGATAGGCATTTTGAATAGATGTCCGAAACCCTTTATTTAGAAGAAAAGGTAAAATGCCAGCCGTATGGAGTTATGCCCGCCTGATAAAAAAATGTGTTACCGTTAATGCTTGTGAATTGTGACCTCGAATTACCTTCTCTACGACGTTACAGTATTAAAGATAACAGTATTTTTTGGAGATTAAATTTCATTTAAATTCGATACTTACTTCTTCGTACGCAATTTTCACAGTTATATATTTGTACATAAGAATTTCTCGTCGTAATTATGGCATATTTGGCAGTTTTGTCATTTAAAGAACTTGCTGCATGAAAACGAGAAAAAGGGGCAAATTTTAGAGAAAATTTCATAGCCTAAATTCCTTTTGAAGGAAAAAAAAGACAGTGAATTTATTACCTACGGTAACAAACTAAATGTATAAATATTCCATATTTACACACTTTTTGTATTCGTATTTTCGAGTTGTATTTCAATTTAACTGGATCACGATTCGTCTCCGTGGTATTTAACTAAGCTAATGTTTCATCCCAATCTTTGGAATATTTCTTTAAATAAAGTAAAATAGTTATTTTCCTAAATAATACTTAACCGTCCTTTTGATGCTTGGAGATCTTTTGCAGGATATATTAGGTACACTGTGTGTGTAAGTTACAACTATTTATAAAACAAAGAATAGCTTGGTACGTATGCAAATTGTTCTTCAGTATTAAAAATGTTCAACAAAAAATTACTTTCAAAAAAGTCATTTTGAAAAATGGAAAAAATAGGTATGTCATTAAATATGCTTATGTCTAAATAGAGTATGTCACAATTTTATTCATAAATATCGGAAACAAAACTCAATTTTCAATTTCAAAATTTCAACTTTTTTTTACGCACATATCTCTCACTCTGTTTTGTATGTAAAATATGTTTTTAATATCAGTTA
This sequence comes from Trichonephila clavipes, assembly GCA_019973935.1. NCBI lineage: Eukaryota > Metazoa > Arthropoda > Arachnida > Araneae > Nephilidae > Trichonephila > Trichonephila clavipes. Next base: position 573,928 of record BMAU01019586.1, on the reverse strand, counting down.
TGAAAAAGACGAGCAATGTTTATCTCTGTTTATTGTTTTTTAAATCAATAATGAAAAGTATGTGTTATTGCATCAGTTAGGCAAAGTTATTATAAAAGAAAATACTAAATACCAGAAAAATTAGGCTGTGCCATGGCAACAAATAACACAAAACTTCATTTTATAGCTGAAACAATTCCATAGGTTTTCCGAAAAAATAGTTTTATAATATCAGCAATTAAAACTATTATTTATTGCCCTTTAATAATAGTTTATTGAACAAACTTATGTTTAAATACAAAAATTAAGCGAGGGAAATACATTTCTCTCTTTGAAAAATACGAATCGCGTAAAGTTCAGGAAAGAAAGAACAGATACACTATCTACAATATGCTAGGTAAATGTCTTGTAAGAAATAAAGGATGCAAAACTCCTCTAAATTTAAAGCACGGTATTTGTCGTCACAATATAACAAAATCGTCACCTAATGCAAATTGTTTGTTACGGAAAACAGAATGGAATGAAAAGAAAAGTAGTACACCAAACTTCATTTCCATATTTGTGTCTTGTGCTGGACTTGTGCAAGCGTCTGAAGAAAGGCTGAAAGCATGGCAATTGATAAACTTAGTTATGCTTTTCACAATAGGTGACTTTTCCGTTGTAAAAATTACAAATTTCGACATAACTGAGTTAAAAATAAATTTAACACTTTTACTATCTTTGACTCTTACTTCAGTAATTTATTTTTTAATGCGTCGCACGAGAAGACGCTTTAGCCTTCTGCTTATCAAACTGCAAAACTTGCCTCCTTGTACAGAAGAGAGAATATTCAATTTACTGATGCCACTTATTTTCCTTTTTCCTGTCGCTGCAGCTGGTACTGTCACGGTCTTGTGTGACAAGAAAATTACTTCAACTAAGTATGCATTTGGAATTGAAGTAGAAAATCACTGGGCTCAAATACTGGTGATATTTTTTAAAGAATACATTTACTTCTTTGCTTTTCCAGCATTTCCCTGTCTCATTACTGTCGTGTACTGCACAATCTGCGTGCGGTGTTCGCACGCTATCGGGAATTTCACCCGTAAGATTTTTATCTGCTCTCCGGAACAATTTGGGCCGTCAGAACAAATTCAAGTTCTCCGCTACAAGGGAAAGATCGATGAAATTTTGAAAATCACACAGGAAATATTCTCAGTGCCTTCCTTCTGCTTTATCGTGGCGAATTCAGTCTCTTGCTACAGCACGCTTGGATCGTATATATTCTCTCATTTAAACGGTATACTAATAATAGATTTAGCATCTATTATTAGTCTCGGTATAGCTTCTTTCTTGTGTTTGATCGGTCCTCTGTGGATTGCTGGAACATTACCAGTAGTGCTGAACAAACTGAAGGACACGTTTTACAACAAGGCTTATTTGAGATGGATTTCCTTGAAATTTCCCTCGGAGCAAAATTACAGAAGAGAAATTCTCGATAAGCCCGACTTTGCTTTTACAGGATTTGACATTATATCCTACAGAAGAAGCTCTGCCTTTGTTATAGTGGGAACTCTGATAACTTACACAGTCCTAATCATGAGTTTGCCTTAAATTTAAGAGTTTCGCCAGCAAATATATAATGTATAATATTTTAAGAATTTAACCTTTTTGAACATTTGTATTAGATTTATTTTTTTTATTTTTCCATCTTAAATATGTCGTATTTGTTTACATAATTCAAGCCCTTTTGCATAATAATGTAAAAAATATGCTTCAGAATGCATGCGTTTCACCTATTAATTCTTCTCTCCTGCATCGTTTGGTTATACATACAAAAGTATTCTTTTTCTTAGTTTTAAATAAAAAGATATTTTTGAACACTATTTATATATCCTTCAAAAGGGCTATTACTTATAACAAGACCCTAAAAGCATTAGGTATTTATAACATGTTGGTAATTTTATTTTTATTTATATTCCAGATGTATTGCTACATACTTTGGAGCGGTAAGTACAGTTAATAACAATTTCTAAAAATTGTTTACGTGCATGATCAGTATTGTATCGGTAGTTACTGCATGAAATTGTGATTTTAGATCAGGGGTTGGCACCCTACGGCACGTGGTACAATTCTCATTGCCGCTCAACACGCTTAATAAATTTGTCAATTTTTTAGGGGAAGGAAGTTCATACTTTTGTAATGAACATTATTAGGAAAACATCGGAATACGAAAAATCTGAAAGATAACTAGCAATAAATCGATAGCTGTTGTTGAACGGCATTGCTCGAGTGATTTAATTGTTTGAAGAGAAAAAATTGCCCATATACATACTCTACTTTTCGCTTTTGATTTTATGTATGTGATATATTTTTTTATGTGAGGAAATCTCTTTGCGCCTGAAAAATATTTTGACTCCATTGAGAAATTGTTCAACAGCTGAATGTTCAGATTCATGTTGAACTGAAAGTCACAAATCGATATTGCTGTATGATTAGAACCTCTAATTATATGACATATGAATATGAATTAGAGCCCCTGATATATCGCCATATGAATTAAAATGGTACAGGCATAAGGTTTCCATAAAAATATTTATTTTTATTTAGCTATATTGAAGGAGAATACATATATTTTGTGTTATTTATTTCTTATTTTAATAAGTGTTTAAAAGATACATAATGCATAACATGTGCAGTTTTAATTTTTAATTTATGCTGGAGAAATAGTTAAATTTTATCATAATTTTATGTCAATAAATATCTTTAAATAATGCATAATTAATATATCAGAAAAATCTCTAACTCTATATTTTTGACCTCTATTTTTTAACTGTACCCACATTATCACGGAAATTGAATTACTTTAAATATTTCCAACAGTCCCCCGAATCCTATTGGATGTGTGTTTTTGTACATCACAGCTACAAGGTTGGCAACCCCTGTTTCATTAGCCAGGTTTAATATCTATAGGTCCTTCTATAGTTTTATTTTTTATTTTAGTAGCGCTAAACAGATGGCTCTATTTGGCGTGAATAGTGTGTTCTCTATAAATAAAATATACTAACCAACACCCACCTTGAAAAATATTTTTCTTTTTTTAATATTCTAGTATAAGTGAGAAGCAGTAGCACGCACAAGGGTCTAGACCCTCCAAACTCTTGTTTTTTTTCATGATTGATTATAAGTGTATAGTACGAAAAATTTAATTAAGTATTTGTTATTAATGATTAGTTTTTATTAATTAATGCTAATTATTTATTCAATAATTAGTTTTTTACTGTATTTTGTTCCCGAAATCGACAAAATCAAAAGGAACATGATACAAGAATGGTGAACTTTCGACCCCGGACTCCTTAAAAAATTCATGTATGCGCTACTGGTGTGTGTGAGAAGACGTCTAATACAAGTATTAATTAAATTTGAAATATGCTACACAGTACAAGCAATTCTGATTGTCAGAATTGCTTGCACTGTGTGGGTTGTTCAGAATTTGGTAAAATCCTAGTCTAGCACACTGCTGTTTTTGGCGCCATTTTTTTCGCCAAATGGCGCCAATAACTCCTGTTTCAAAAAATGACGTCATGGAAGAAAACGAAAAAAAAATCGGTGGTTGACGGTCTCGGCCTAAGAAAATGGGGTTTCCGTAATAATGTCAGTGCCGGAAACGAAGGAAAAGGGGGAGGGTGACGGTCTCAGCTCCTGTTCAAAAATCCTAAAAAACGGGGTTTCCGTAATGGCGTCAGGGACGCTGAAAACACATGTATTTACACAAAAGCATAAAATAAAGAAAAGGGCAAAAATTTCTACGAGATAAAGGCAGTAAAATAAGGGGAAAACAGCATTTTAAAAATTGTAAAAAATCACTTACCACTGTGTTTTTAATTTTTAAATCATTCACTACAAACTCATTCATACTCTTGCCTAACCAATACCTGGTTAATCGCAAGATCACACTAATACTCAATCTACTATGACTAAACCACATACCTTTTCTTACACTCCGGCAAACAAAGTGGGAATTCTCTTTCGACTGTACTCGACAACGCCATTCAAAACCATCAATCGTACCCTTTCATTCAACCAAAAGCATATCCTTTTTACACTTCTGACACTCATATCTGGAGGGAATTAATCCTTCTTTCATAACCGAACCTAAAACAGCCTTATTCCCTTGCTCTCCAAGCTTTCTTACGGTTTTAGGGTTGCCATATGTTAGCCACCGGACTGGACAATCCGGAAGGGTTGCCATATTGTAAACTTTATCGCCAAGCAGTGTGCTTGACTAGGATCCAACCCATTTTATATATTTATTGTGATTTTAATTATAATACGCAAAAAAATGGTTTTAAGATTAGTATTACTGTGAAAAAACGCGTTATACGCCGAATTTTGCGATACGACAGAAGCAATGTTCATAAAAGGAACACGTTTTGAAAAGATGCAATTTTTCGTCATTTTTCTGCCAAAAAATTTATGTTTAAATAGTTTTTCCACAGTAATACTAATCTTAAAACCATTTTTTGCGTATTATAATTAAAATCACAATAAATATATAAAATGGGTTGGATCCTAGTCAAGCACACTGCTTGGCGATAAAGTTTACAATATGGCAACCCTTCCGGATTGTCCAGTCCGGTGGCTAACATATGGCAACCCTAAAACCGTAAGAAAGCTTGGAGAGCAAGGGAATAAGGCTGTTCCAAATATAAGGGTACGTGTCATACGCGTGGTATAAAAATGATGGCTTTAAAAATAAAAAAAAAAGCGATAAGCATTAAAAAAATTATTCTTCTACATGCATCTAAATACTGTTTATTTAAAAGTACAAAAAATTCCTTATGAACTTTAAGAGTTCTAGTTCCAGAAATATATATTTTTTACAAGGACTTTAGACAATACACTAAATACATGATTTCAAAACATGAGAACAGTGTTGACTAAAATAACTAAATGGACTGTAAATTTGACAACTTTTAATAAGCGAAACGGAACTTAACCATTTGGGATCGCTACAATTTTCGAACTGTTTACAAAAAGGTTACAGCACTTGGCTCGGAGCAATCTATGCAAAGAATTCTCGCCAACTGGCGCCAACATCCTGCCCCGCCTTGCAATGACGAAGGCATTCAACACGTTTACATTATAGAAATATTACTAAAGTTACAATAATACAATAAGAATACATGGAAATAACAATTACAATTCAATATAATATATATATAAATACACAATAATATTTAAATACAATTACGATGGCAAATTCAATTTACATATGGTAAATTGGCAATTTTAGTAACGGGTCTTTTATAAATTCCCTGTTTACCCTTTAAAGTTACTACTCTGACTATATTATCTTTACCAGGGTGCAATTTTAAAATTCGTGCCCAATGCCATTTTAAACTATCTGAATTCTCTGAAGGTTTGACTAATACCAAGTCCCCTTCTTTGAAACCTACATTGCCCTTACACCATTTGGGTCTCTGTTGCAGTCTATTCAAATATTCTGAAGACCATTTGCGCCAAAAATGTTGGTTCATCCTTTGTACCAACTGCCATCGGCTTTATCTGTTCATGGGGATCTCAGTGTAATCAGGATCAGGTACTGCAACCAATGATGATCCAACTAGAAAATGTGCAGGAGTTAAAGTTTCAACATCATTCGGATCATTAGAAAGAGGACATATTGGTCAAGAATTAAGAACCGCTTCAATTTGAACTACAAGAGTTAGAAATTCTTCATGACTTAAAATTGAATTGCCGATTACTCTCTTTAAAATACCATTTAAAGATTTAACACCCGCTTCCCATAGACCACCAAAATGTGGTGCGGAAGAGGGTTGAAGTTCCATTTGATTTATTCTTTAGACAAAAAATCCATTATTTTTTCCATCTTACCCTTAAATAATGCTTTAAGTATTTTTCTTAATTCATTATTTGCACCAACAAAGTTCCGACCATTATCACTGTGGATCTCAATGGGTTGTCCTCTTCTAGCCACAAACCGTTTTAAAGCTGCAAGAAAGGCTTCTGTAGTTAAGTCGCTAACTATTTCTAAATGTATAGCCTTAATTGTAAAACAAATAAAAACACAAACATAGACCTTCCTAATCTGCCTGCATTTTCCTGAAAAAGTTTTCAACTGGAAGAGTCCACAATAATCAATACCTACCTGACTGAAAACTCTGCAAGTAGTGACTCTCGCAGCTGGCAAATCCGCCATTAATTGCTATGAACCTTTAGCACTCACCTTCCTAAAGGAGATGCATGTTCTAAGAATTTTTCTAACTACCTTTCTTGCCGATGGTATCCAAAAACTATTCCTAATAATTGTTAAAGTAGCTTCAGCACCTGTATGAAAATAGAGAATATGAAAATGATTAATAATAATATAAGTAAAATTATGGTTGATGGGAATTATCATGGAATGTTTCTGATTTTTTGGAATAGGGGAGTTTCTAATCGTCCTCCAACTCGAAGTAATCCACTATCATATAAAAAGGGGTACAAGTTTAACAATTTACATGAGTTTGGAAGAGGAATTCCCCTTTCTAAATATTGAATTTCATTATAAAATGAAGTTCTTTGAATATTTTTTATGATACATTTCAAAGATTCTGATAGTTCTGTTCTCTTTAAAGGTCCCATAGTTCGGCTCATTGGATGTCTTGCATTTTCAATAAATCGCTTACACCAGGCAATTTTTCTCTGCAATTTAGTAAATGATGAACAATTACTAATTATATCCAGTGGTTCAAAGTTTTTTAATAAGGCACATAGAGGAAAGTCCGAAGTTTCTTTCAATTCTTGTAGGAAAAGATCATCTCCTTCTACGGCAGTAATATCGTAAGGTTCCAGTTCCTTATACTGATGCAAGAAAGGTGGGCCAAACCACCAATGTTCACAATGTTGAATTTTATCTGGACTAATACCTCTTGAAAGGATGTCAGCAGGGTTGTTTTCAGAATTCACGTGTTTCCAAAAATTACTTTCTGTGAGTTTCTGAATTATGCTGACCCGATTTCTCACAAATGTTTTAAGTTGAGCAAGTGGCTTTTTGATTTTTTGATCCAATGCTGGAATCAGTCCAAAGATAAATTTGACTGACATTAATTTTAAGGGCATCGAGGGTTCTTTTAAGAAACTTTGATAAAAGCACTGCACCACAAAGTTCCAATCGGGGTATAGTAATACTTTTCAGTGGGGCTACCTTTGATTTGGAGCACAGGAGCCTAACAGAGATTCATCCACTTGTATTAATGCATCGTATGTAAAGTGCAGCACCGTAAGCCTTTTTAGACGAGTCAGAGAAGCCATGCTACTCTGTCCTGATGGACTTATCTTGTAGACAATAACGTGGGATGTCGAGACAGTTTATAGATTCCAAAGCATCTATGAAGGATTTCCAATTGGAAACTAAGTTCGAAGGCAACTGATCATTCCAATCAAGTTTCAACTGCCACAAAGGCTGGAGTAAGATTTTGGCCCTGGTTATTACAGGTCCAATTAGTCCAAGCCGATCAAATATTCTGGCGATTGTAGAAATTACTGATTTCTTTGTGACTATGAGATTGTCACAGTTTGAGGTCATGAGAGAAATCTTGAAAGCAAAGGAATCAGGATATGGCTTCCATAAGAGTCCAAGGGTCTTGATATCGGTTGAAGAAGAATAAGAGAGGTCCTTAACTTGACACATTGAGTCTAGTAATAGTAATGGATTACTAGCTGACCACTTGTGGAGTTCCATTCCAGCACCCTTTAGCATTGAAATTAGTTGCACTTGGAGTTTTCTTCCAGATTCTAAATCGTCTGCACCAGTAAGAAGATCATCCCTATATACATCAGCCATTATAACTTCGGCAGCTAATGGATATTTATCACCGTCATCTATGGCAAGCTGTTTCAATGATCTTGTCGCAAGGTATGGTGCGCTCTTGGTGCAGTAAGTAACCGTAGTTAATCTAAAAATCTTCACAGGACTGTCAATTTTATCCTTCCAAACAATGCGTAATAAATCTCTCTCTCTCTCGCTGGGATTCATCGATCAAAATCATCCTAAACATTTTTTTAATGTCTGCTGTTACCGCAAATTTGCGAGCTCTAAAGTTTAATAAGATTGAAAAGAGATCCCTTTGTATAACACCACCATTCAATTGTAAAGAATTTAAGGATTTCCCTGAAGTAGTAATTGAGGATGCATTAAAAGCTACACGTAAAGGAGTTGTTTTGCTTTCTTGGCGGTGGACACAATGATGAGGGAGATAATACACAATAGCCGAATGCTCATCCTCCACTACTTCTTCCATATGTCCCATACCTAAATATTCATGTATAAAATTTCTATATAATTCCAATATCTTTGGATCTTGAACTAATCTTCTCCACAATGAATTAAGCCTACGCAATGACAGTTGTTTCGAATCTCCCAAGCAACTCGGATCCCTTGACAGAGGCATTTTCACGATAAAACGACCAGTTTCATCTCTATTATAAGTACTCGTAAAGTGTGTGTTCCTCACATTAATTTTTCTTCTCTACTCATTGTAGGAATTTCAAAATCAGGACAATTTTCAATTTCCCAAAAGTGTTTGATACTATTATTAAGCTCATTTGCATTAGTAACTAGTCCACAATAGCTCTTCTTAGTGTAATTATGTGACAAAACGCCGCTAGCTACGTAACCGAATACTGTGTCTTGCAATATCAACTTCCCATCTGCTAGTTTTAATTTCCCACTATTTAGAATTTCAAAGAAAATCTGATTTGATAAGAGCAAATCGATTCTTCCAGGCGAATAGAAATTCTCATCCGATAACTTAATATACTCAGGAATTTTTATCCCACTAATATATAATTTATTTGTTGGAGTCAAACCCATAATTTTCAGTACAACAAGAGATTCCATTATTTCTGAAACTGTCTGTTTTTGCTTGAAACAACAGTAGACACTTTGTTTTTTATAAATTGAGGAGTCCCGTTAACACCGCAAATAGAGGTGTTTACTCTTTCACACTTCAACCCCAAAGCGAAGGCAGCCTCGTGGGTGATCAGGTTACTTTGACTCCCCGAGTCCAGTAGGGCACGAAGAGGAAAGAGTTCCCCGCGACTGTTTTGACAATATACTACAGCTGTGCTTAAGAGCATAGTTGAAGCACCCTTAGAATATCCCACGAATTCCCCTCCATTTTCAAACGATTCGATAGTTTGCTTCGGTTGGAAACATTCACTGTTTACATTTAAATAAGGGGTGGTGACTCTAGGTTCCATATTTGGCATAGTTTCGCTACCTGGACTTCTTTGGCTATCCAAATTTCTCTCGAAATTTCTACACAAAAGTGAATTGTGACGCTTAGAACAGTTAGGACAATTCCTCGAACTTTTGCATAGAGCCACTTTATGAGAAGGGATGAAACAATCGATACAAAGACGGTTCCTTTTCACTGAATTAAATCTTTCATTAACGCTCAAATCGTTAAATTTTTTGCATCTAAATACAAGATGAGATTGTTTACAAATTACACAGTTAGCCGGATCTAATTTAGCAAGGAAAGACTTTGTTTTATAAATTCGTTCCGATGGAAAAGCTGTTGCATTATTTGTTTGTATATTTTCTAGAATTAAACAACGTTTTAGCAAAAAGTTCATAAAATCCTCCCACTTAGGCAGTTCCGTAGAGGTTAAGTTGAGCTCATAATTCTTTCTTGTTTCCTTATCTAATTTTCCTAAAATTAAATTTATCAATAGAACTTCTCAAAATTCGTTTAATTCTAATCCTACCATTTTTAATCCTCTTAAATGTTTTGACAACAATGTATGTTTCTTCTTGTTCGGACTTGTTTGTGTACCAAGAATACATTAATAACCAGTTTCATCAGTTCATTTCTTTAATGACGCAATTCATTCGCTTCTACATTCATTCTTACTATGGTGCCAGATGCACCAGTATAAATAGCGAGATCAATACGGTTTTACCGTTACCATACAAATTATACATACAAAATTATAAGATAGATAACAATATGCAAAAATTCCAACATAACTCCCACCCATCAGGAATTTATTCTTGATGCACAGGTAATATACATAACTTTACAATAGGTCTTTGATACAGTCCCTTTTTAGTTTTTAATGTGACAACCCGAACTATTCCATCCTTACCTGGATGGGTAGATATGACCTTTCCAAGGGGCCACACAGATGGAGGAAGATTGTTCTCCTTAATGATTACAACATCTCCTATTTTAATTTTTGATGTGCCGCTTTTCCACTTGGTTTTCCCTTGTATAGAATTTAAGTAATCAATTTGCCATCTCTTCCAAAAATTTAATTTTAACTTCTGAACTATATCCCAACGTCCCTTTAATGTAAGTTTAGATTCGTCTACTGTTTCAGGCGGACCTATAATTTCTTCACCCACTTAAAAGTGAGATAGAGTTAGAACATTTAAACTGTCTATATCATTATCAACCAGTCTAACTAACGATCTTGAATTCAATACCGCCTCTATTTGAGTTAGTAATGTATAGAATTCCTCAAAAGTTAAGTTTATACTACCCACGACTCTCTTTAGATGGAATTTTACCAATTTAACACCCGCTTCCCAGAGTCCTCCAAAATGTGGACTTAAAGGAGGTATAGTATGCCATTCAATTTCCTGCTGAGAAAGAAAATAGCATACCTTATCCTCATTCGTAATTTTGGACAAATGTTTAAATAGTTCTCCTAATTTCCTTTTAGCCCCTATAAAATTAGTGCCGTTGTCCTAATGTATATGCTTAGGAGTGCTCCTTCGTGAGCAAAACCTTTTTAATGCAGCAATAAAAGTTTCAGACGTATAATCACTTACTAATTCTAAATGCAAAGCCTTAGTGGCAAAACAGACACATATAACAATGTACTCCTTTGTTGTTTTAGCTCCTCTTCCACTGTATTTTAATACAGAAACCGGGCCTGCGTAGTCAATTCCACAACAGTAAAACGGTCGCTTAAGAGTTGCTCTATCCTTAGGAATATCTCCCATCCTTTGTTTGGACCTATTACTTCTAAATCTGCAACATTTTATACAACTATACACACATTTCTTAATTAACCTTTTAACATTTACAATCCAATACTTTTGTCGTAAGATACACATTAAAAAATTACCACCTGCGTGTAAAATTAAAATATGATAATACTTTACTATTAGACTACTTAGTTTATGCCGATTTGGCAGTATAATTGGATGCTTTGGATCATACTGTAATTGTGCGTTTTGAAGCCTACCTCCCACCCTGATCAACCCGTCCTCATCAATAAATGGACAAAGAGCTGCTAGTGGGTTTTTCTAGGTAATGACTTCTTTAACTTTAAGCATTTAATTTCACTATAAAAATATACATTTTACGCACAAAAATGATCTCCTTTGTCGTTAAAGGTTCCATTTTACCTCTGGAACGTTTTTTGTTCTTATCTTTGCAATGTTGCATAAATCTAAGACAAAATGCAAAGATATGAATTATTTTTGAAATTGATGAATGTTTGTCAAACAACGTATCAATAATATCATTTTTACAATATACAGAAAATACAAGAGAGTCCTTTTAGTTTCTATTATAACAGATTTTTCAATGTCCCTTTTTGTCCTTTATAGTTGGTTGCTTGGACCAGGCTTCTTCAGTAGATAGCCATTGAGGTCCCTCCCACCATAGGCTGCAGTCGGGTAAATATTTAGGTGACATGCCTCTGGATCCATGGTCGGCTGGATTCTCTTTCGATGGAACATAACGTCATTGCTTACAAGGTATGATGCCTAAAATTTCAGATGTCCTATTGGCGACAAACGGCTTCCAGTTTCTTGGAGGGGATGATAGCCAAGACAAGACAACCTGTGAATCAGTCCAAGCATAAATATTAATAACATGATCCTTTAAACAATTACACAGAGTTTCAAAAAATCGTGCCAATAATAAAGCTCTATTCACCTCTAGTCTTGGAATACATATGGGCTTGAGAGGAGCGACTTTGCTTTTTCCGCCCACACAACATCACAACTTTGGTAGTTTCCCGATTTCTTTGCACCGCATAGACGACACAAGCGTAAGCTGCTTCCGATGCATCTGAAAAACCATGAAGAGTTACTTTCTTATGTGTGTGTGTGTAATTTGAAGCCATCTCGGAATTGATAAATGGCAAACTTGTTGAAATTCCATTTGAAACTTTTTCCATTTAAGTACAAAGTGCTCAGGTAGAGCCTCATCCCAATTGAGTTTCAGTAACCATAACTGTTGATAGAAAATTTTAATTAATATCGTGCAAGGCGAAAGAAAACCTTAAAGGGTCAAAAAGTCTGACTGATTGGGATAAAAAGGATCTTTTTGTAATCTTTCCTTCAAATTTAAAATTTATATTGAAAATGAACCTATCTTCTTTAGAATCCCAAATAAGACCCAACGCCTTTGAGCAATTTTCAGGATGAATTTCTACATTTGGTTAATTAAATTCTAGATTTTTTAGATATATTGATTAAAATATCTCGAGAATTAGAACGCCACTTTCTGAGGTGGAATCCTCGAGCATCTAAAGCTTCAATTAAAGCTTTTATCAAAATGATCACTTACTTATTAGACGATGCTCCCGACATTAAATCGTCCACATAAAAAGAATTTTGTATTATGCTAGACAGTTCAGGATTTTGGGGTTCGCAGTCTAATGATATTTGGTGTAAACATCTAGTAGCCAAAAAATGAGGCCGATGCAGTACCATACGTTACTGTCGAAAGCTTATATTCTTTAATATTAGAATCGAACGACTTTCTCCAGACTATCTTTTGCAAGTTTTGATCGTCCGGGTCAATTAAAAATTTGCTTATACATTTGCTTTATGTCAGCCGTAAAAGCAAAAAAAAAAAAAAAAAAAAAAAAAAAATCACACATTTACTCTAAATCTTACGAGAAGAGTAAAAATATCTGGTTGTCAAATTTGACCAACTCCTAAAACAGAGTTTAAGGAGTTAGCGTTAGGAGGATTGCATGACCCATCAAATACAACCCTAAGTTTAGTTGCAATGCTATCCTTTCTTCGCACAGCGTGGTGAGGAAGAAAATAAGATATTCTCCCATCTAGTTCTTTATTAGGCGACATATGACCCAATTTTTCATTTTTTTCCATAAAGTTCTTATACTCCCGCTCAAGTTCTACACCGGATTTAAATTTATTTTCCATTGCCAATAACCTGGAAACTGCCAACCCTCTTGTGTTTCCTAACTGATTAATGTCTCTATAAATAGGTCATTTAACCACGAATCTACATTCATTATTAATTTTATAAGTTGCTTTAAAGTGACCTCAGACGTGGCACTGGGGTATAGTATTACAGCCTCGAGATATGGTCCACCAGTTCACCCAGGGTACTCCTAACTGCAACACTAACCCTAAAGTAACTGTCTTTGGGATTCTAAGAGAACCCAATTAGAAACCCTCAGATACAATAACCAACCGATTGACAGGAGCGGGCTCACTCCTGCCACCCGTCCACAGAGAAGCGTGGGCCGAAGGGAACGCAACAGGTATCCCCACAACACCATTTTCCGCCTAACGGGACGCCGCACATGGCAAACATGCAGGTTGGCAAGCCAACCGCAAGCTAAAAATCATTAATGACTTTTAAAAAAAAATTAGGGGAAAGAAGAAAGGGAGGGGAAGAAGGGGGGATAGAAAAGAGGGACGGGGAGGAAAGATCACTAGGGCACCTCGTAATTGAGACACCCATACTCATCTAAAGAAGATGAGCCCCCTGAGAGGGGAGCACACAGGGTAAAACAGTTATGCGTTTTAAGGTTTTTAATTAATATCTCTTTAACTAATTGCTTTATCGGACCGAACTGTGAATCTAAACCATTCTCAAATCCACTTGAACCCCCTACAAAGTGCCATCAAAATTGGTCCAGCTATTTTGAAGGAGTTCAGTCACATACACACGCACAGAATAATTATTTGTATAAAGATACTTATTTGAAACTCCTACACACTAATTATTTACAATTAATCACGAACAATGAACCCACAAACAGCCCGTGCTTTCATTTATCCACTTTAGCGCCCAGGAAAACAAAATATTTACACCAAAAACTGGAATCTACCTCATTGATGAACTAAAACAAAATTCTGAGTATTTTTCGGATTTTTCCCTGCTTTCTGACATTTTCGATGTAATATTCATTTTTTTCTGATATATAAGAGTCGTGCTTAGGCTATTGGCTATGTCAGCGTGTCGTAGGTACCTGTTCTTGTGCCACTGAAGGTCCGTCATGTAGAGGAGCCCGATGCACGTTAAATCCGTCGGCGCTCAAAATCCCCTGGATGGCGTGGTGTGGATGTTTCGAGACGGAAGTGGCAACTCAATCATTTCCTCATCATTTTGAACCTCGATCAAAATGACAAGGTCCGAATCTATCCCAATATCCAAAATCAAACAGCAATCAGAATTTAAAAAGTGATAAGTTTATCATGTACTATAAATTTCAAGTCAAAGGAATTCAAAGCCAAACATTTTTCATGTACCAATTTTTTAAAAGAAATCAAATATCATTTTATGACGAATGTGAGGATAAATTTTCTAGTTAACATTAAATTTGCAAGTACATTTTACGAAAAATTCCCTTAACAAAGCTTTCACACCTAGTAATTTTATACTTTCCAGATGCCTTGCAAGTATGTAAAATGTCACCCATCCGGTGAAGTGGTTAGTGACGCTGACTTCTGTGCCGTCGGGCCTGGGTTCTAATCCCGAAGAAGGCATAGATGATTATAAATGTATAGTCCTTATGAGACATGGAGGTATTCTAAATAGCCATCGAGTCACAAGTCCTCTCGTGAGGTTAGCGGAAGGCGAAGAGAGGTGGGAGACCCCTGATTGTCCCCAAGGTTTTCTCCCTCTGTGGAACAAAGAATCGCACCACACGTGTAATTTATTCTATGTTACAGCTAACGACAGGCCTACGTCTCACCCTTTGCGCGACGAATTTCATGGAACTCGATCTGACTAGCAAAAACAGCAGATTACAGCAGCATTTGATCATAAAAATATCCCCAACCGAGTTTGATGAATCTCTTGAGGTTCTCAGGGTGGGAGGCCCCTGACGTCCTAAGGTGTTCTCCCTCTAAATTGGCGTACAATCGAACCAAAACGTGTTGCCACCTGGATGGTGCTCAAAGCTACTGCTAACGACAGGAAAACATCTGACCCTTTGCCGCGATGAATTCGTGGATCTGGATCTGACACACTCTTCAGATCAGGTGGCATAAGAAACAACATCATGTTCGTTAAATAGTTGAACTTGAATTATCTGCATGCGTGCTTACGTGTTTACAACTATCCCCGACACTTGTTGTTCAGTCAAAAGTTCCCCCGTTGATGTGGTGTGGAAGCTACGAGAGGGAGGATCCAGTTCAGGCTTCGTCCTCTCTCGTCACTTGACCATAGTTTAAAATTACGTCATCCGTCGTCATCTTTGTAGTGCGCCATCTCACTGGTCGATCGGCGAGATGAACACCTTTTTGACGCACCTCATCATCTCAATCTCGGTTGAGGAGGACACCTGAGCGACTCTCCGAGATGAGAACATTCGAAAAGATGGGAGAAAACAATTGAGGAGTTATCTCCCGAAACATGCACTCTTTGGAGGCGTACCTCCTTTCTCAAAAAGCCTTTTCATCACATTCCCCCCCAAAGGGCGCTCTCGGCAGTATCGCAGTTACCCCGATTGAAAAGGCCGAGGTAATTGCTGACAGCCTTCAAAAACAATTTGAACCAAATATTGATGTGGAGAACCCTAGATTCTCTGCACATATACAAAGGAAGGTCCAAACGTTCCTTGATTTCCCTACCTGTATAGATCTGGAAAAAACATCTCCCTCTGAAATACAGGGATTCATTAAAAATCTCAAACCAAACAAATCTCCTGGTATTGATCTCATCAGAAATCGCATCCTTAAAAATCTTTCCACTAAATTTATCATTTTCATTGCTTTGCTGTTCAACATGCTTTTGGAAAATTGCTACTTCCCTAAAAGTTGGACGATGGCCGTGGTGATCCCCATTCTTAAACCTAATTCTGATGACTCTAATCCTCACAATTATCGTCCAATCACACTACTTAGTAGCTTGAGTAAAGCATACGAATTCGTGATTTTGAACCACCTGAACCAACACTGCTTAGCCAGGATTATTATTCCAGAACAGCATGGCTTTGTAACTAAGTCCTCTACAGTAGCAGTTACTCAGAGTAACTGAATTGGTTCACACAGGCTTTCAAAACCATCAGTCCACGGGTATGCTATTTGTGGACATAGCCAAAAACCTTTGACAAAATTTGGCATGATGGCTTGATATCCAAGATGATGAGACTTGGATTTTCGGACCAAATCTAAAAATTATTCACTCATACCTAAACTCGAGAGTTTAGAGTTAGAATCGAAAACTGCCTCTCAGCCCTCGTCCAGTAAAAGTGGAATTCCTCAAGGAAGTTTGCTTGGACCAAGACTTTTTTAACCTATATATTAACGACATTCAAAGCTGACAATGTCCATTTAGCTATGTATGCGGATGACACTGCTATCATTAGTCAACACACTTATAATTTCAAAATTATTGAAATATTACAAAATTACATCACAACACTTCAGCTCTGGCTCGTTGCTTGGAAAATCAAAGTTAATGCATCAAAAAGCGCAAGCCTCCTCTTTACGAAACAAAGGTAGATAGGAAACTTACCCAATGTCTATTTTTGACCAACCCGTCCCCTGGGTCGCTGAATTTAAGTACCTAGGGGTTCATTCTCGACGCAAAATGGAACTTCTCCCCCACATCCGTGCTGCACTCTATAAATTATTTCCCCTCCCAATTTTGTTATATGCATCTCCCATCTGGGCTTCTGCTGCAGTAACTCACTTGAAAAAATTGCAACTTTTTCAAAATAAACACCTTCGAAAAATTACTAATGTTCCTTGGTTTGTCAGAAACGAAATCTTGCACAAAGATCTCAAAATTGATCCAATTCTTGATTTCATTAAAAATCAGTCCAAAAAGTTTTTTTACTTCAAATTCCTAACCAATCTATCCGAGTCATCCCTGCCTATGATAACTCGGTACCAAGCTCTGCAAAGACCTAGAGCTGCTCTTCACCACATATATCAGCATTTTTCAGTCCTTGAAAGACTTTGGATATCCTAAATATAGTCTTTGGTAACTCTTTTCAAAAAAAAATTCTCTAAAAATAAAAAAAACATTCTCTAATTTTAATTTTTGTCATTTTGTATATATATGTGCAAGATTTCATCTCCATTAAATTACTTCGACTTAAACTACTACGCAAGACCGATTCAAAAAAATGTGGGTTTAATTCCAAGTCAATTATTCTCCTTTTCCACATCTTTTGTGGATCCTCCTTTATTTTACTCATTTTCCAGCGGATGGCATCACACTATGGACACTTTCTGTGTCAACGCCTTCTCTTTTCGTTCGCTGTTCAGCGACACTCCCGTCATCACTACACGATTCAGCAGTGTTTGTCCTTTCCCTTTATTTAAACATCATGTACCCCGAGCACCACGGCATTAATTGCTTTTATTTTCCATTTCATCATTTTATCTTCCAAATTCCGTGTCTACTTTCTGATTTCCTTCCGTTAAGGACGAATTAAAGAAGAGCACAGATTTCTACCACCTCCCTCCGGGATGGTGCCTCATTAAATATGTTCCTTACTTGCCGATTGAATTATTTCTCGCTTTCTCACTCGTAGTATGTCCTCAGCTACTGGTAAGATACTTTCTTTTAGAACGGCTCTGAGCAGTTGATAATAATTTTGTTAGTATCTTTTAAATTTTATGGAACTTTTCAATTAAATCTTCTCTTTTTTTCTTATTAATTATGATGAGAGAGTAATACTGTTTTTTGGTAAGGTACCTCGTATTTTGAAGCCGTGGGAGAATATTCGAAAATAACTGTCACCAATAGCCTTCGTGTTGCTTCAGAGTTTGCCAAATCGAAAAGACAGAATTTAAAAAAAAACTTTTAAATCAAGAGGAATATAATTTAACATTGAAAGTTTTCAGTTCTTTTACATATTTAATGATATGCAAAGATCAAATAAAATTTACATCACAATATAAAGTAAACTAATTAGTATATTTTCTCATCTACATACATATCCATAAATTAAGGATAATTCAGAATCACACAGAAATTGAACTCTAAAATAAAAATTTCATTTGTAGAATTATCACACACATCTTGAAGAAGAATATGCAAATTACAGGAAACCACCAGATGGCGCGGATAGTACGTCACAATGACGAGAGTGTAAGAGAGGGGTATATAAGGAATGGTGGCAAAGAAGTAAAATTGTTCACAAGCGCTTTAAAAGCCTTTCAGTGCAATAACCGCATAGTTATGGCCCAAAGGAAGCATTTGGAAGATTTTTTACGTGGTAGAATTATTGAACGACTGGAATGTGGACTACCCAGCTGGAAGTATCCGAGGAACTTGGAATCGCCCAGAGTGTCAAATCCAGGCTTTGGCAAAGATTTCAAGTTGATGGTAATGTGAGTAGTCGTTGCAGCACAGGTCACCCCCAAGTTGCAACCCCGCTGAGGACGAGTATTCGGCAGTTACTGTCAAAAGAAACAAATGGAGCACAGCATCAGACCTGTCTCGTCAGCCCTCTTCAGATACCGGTACGACAGTTTCAAGGCAGACCGTGTACAGACGCTTAGGGCACATTGGTCTATATGCTCGTAGGCCTGTCGGATGTGTTCCACTTACCGCAACTCACTGTTACTTGCGATTACCCTGGAGTAGAGAGCCTGCATTGTGGACACCACAACAGTGGTCTTGTGTGATGTTTTCCGACGAGTCCAGGTTTAGTTTGCAGTCTGATTCTCGCCGGACTTTAATATGGAGAGCGCCAGGTACCCGTTACCACCAAGAGAACACCATTGAACGACACCATTACGGTGGTGCAGGATGGCTCGTTGGGGAGGAATTATTCTTGGTTCCAGAACTGACCTACATGTTCATAGTGTAAGGATGACAGGACACATCTATCAGGATGTCATTCTGGAACCACATGTACTTTTGTTTTGCTGCGCCATTGGTGCTGAATTTCTGTTTATGGATGACAACACCCGTCCTCACCGTGCAAACATTGTAGACGAATGCCTTCAATCGGAGGATATTACCCGTATGGATTGGCGGACTCGCCGGACTTGAATCCAATAGAGCATGTATGGGATATGCTTGACCGACGAATTGCAGCCCGTCAACCCCCTCCTACCTGTCTACCGGAACTTTGGAGGGCATTGCTTGATGAGTGGTGTAATATTCCCCAAGATTAGATTGATAATTTGATACTCAGCAGGCCTAGGCGTTGTAAGGCCTGTATTGCATCGTCCGGGAGACAACCTCCGTATTTTTCTTAACAAATGCATTTCACTAATTTCAAAGTATTAAAATTTTTTTTAAATAATTTTTTTTTACTTGAATGAAGTAAAACAAAATAATTTCTGACGTAATAAAAAAATACACACTTACACTGATATAATTTTTATATATCATCTGTGATATTACGGCATGAAAAATAAAAGCTTCTACTTCAAACCTCATTATAGCTATCTTTTATACTATAACCAAATAAAAAACATTTTATTTGATTTGCTGTAAGCCCATAATGAGAGATTTTTTTTATTACGTTTTCTTTTCAAACCAAAAATGCTACTCTTTCAGAGGAAAAAAAACCCGGACCCATAATCAAAAAAAAAATTTAGGAAGATAAATTTCATCACTGTTATATTATTGCCATCAGCTGCAGAATGTATTTGCTGCGGTTTGACCTTCGACCTTGTTTGTACGGTTAGTTACGGTTTGACCTTCGAACTTGTTTGTACGGTTAGTTACGTCCCTGCTCTTATATATTTGATTTTTTCGTTTAGGGAAGTTGTAAAGAAACTATTTCTGCTGTGCTTTTTTACTTGTAAAATATTTTTAGGATTTTTAGAAAAGCACAGAGAGCAGTTTGAAGGATTACTAGGTCAAGATTTTTATAAGTATTCCCAAACATATAAAGCATAATGAAAAACGTTTTGCATATTTTTTTAGAACATCTATATTGTAATAAATGCATTTTTAATCCGGGAGCGGTCACACCGAGCACAGAGTGCACGAAATCGGTAATTCTGGCAAAACTATTTAATTTTTACCAATGGCCCTGACACTATCCTCCGGTTTGACAGTCTTAACGTGAACTAATATATTTGTCACATATCTCCCTCTTTTTTGGGAGTGACAAACGTTTTTCACAATCGTAAGGTACTTACGTATCCCGGAAGGTTATCCCGGTGTGATAACTTTTATTCCGAAATATTTTCTGTGTCCTTGAAAGTAGGTGAGTATATTTTCTCTTAATTAAATTATTCACTGGAATTACGATTTTTATTGTGTACTATAAAAATAATTATAAAAAACGGATTAAGGTGACTCAATAAACCGCTTGACCATTAGTATCGACTGTGCGCCTGCTCAAGGGTTAAAACATGTTGAAGTCTTTTCGCTTTAAGATTTAAAAATAATACAATTATTCCTCATCAGAATTTCTTTTTATTGTTCATTATTCAACATCAATTCTAAATGCTAATTCTTTGAGTCTTAAAATTACAGTTCGCTTAAAACTGGTTATAATTTGAGCAACAATTTTAAAAAAATCATTTTACATTTTTGTAAACATTGTCGTGCACTTGGCTTTACTCTCCTTATATTTCAGCGATTATATCAATAATGTTTTATTTTCTTATAAATGAACTCGTGCAAAGAGTGGGTACTTCAGCTGGTATACTTTTAATGTATCAGTGCTACACAGAGTATTTTATATTTAATTAATACTAAATTAAGAACAAGTTTAATAAGTGTTAGCGACTTCCATGGGCTTGTCTTACAGAGCAAAGTTTTTAAAAGGAATGCTTATGATTAAAAATTGACCCTCTGAGTTCTTTTTCTATATTTAGCTCATATTCATATTTTGTCTTCTAAGCAACCACCGCATTTTGCAATATGTTCCAATTTTAAAATAAGAGAAAGGAAAAATAACATAATAGTTATCCTATTACTTAAATTTTTTTTTTGCTTAAAAGTAACACATACAAAATTTAATTCTTATGTCATGAATTTTTACGGTTTATAATAAAGATTGTTGCTTTAGCGTCAAAGTGCATTATTGGGGGTGCGATAAAAATTGTGATTGAAAAGATTGCGCCAGTATTTAAGGTTTGAGAAGCACTGCGTTATATAATTGCATGGATTATTGAAACTATGAATCGTGCTTATTTAGTAAAATTATTTAAGAAATATTCTATTTCGTTTTAAAAATTTTGCTATCAAAATAACTATTAATCGTAAATATTGTATTTTTTATTAATTAGAAATAAACATATTTTTTAAATTTTTATTAATTCTGGTTAATAAGTTCATTTTAGATTTTTTTTTATGTTTCTATTGTTTCTTTCTTTTGCAAATAATCTTGATTTGAATTTCTAGAATTGCGATTTGATTTTATCGCACAAAGCCAAATTAGTCTAAGATGCACTAAAAATGATTTTAAAAGAATGTTACAATTTTGAGCATTGATCCTAATGCATACGTAGTTTCATAAAGTCAAATGATGCTCAAAAAGCTTCAAAAAAGGTTCCAATTAAAAGAAGAAAAAAAATGAAAGAAAATTTAAAAAAATAGTTGAAAAGTTTTCACGATTTTCAGAAATCACACAACGTGTCATTCATTTAAAATATCCCTTATGTGTGTGTGAACTGCATTATAAAATATAATTTTACACTGAATGTATCCTACAAAAATTTTTTGGAATAAATGGCAAAACAAATATTGGATAAACTGTTTACGAGTCCCGTTGCCAATAGCCCTCTAGCAATTCTAGACTGATGTTAATTCTTGCAATCAATCGATTAAAACTAATTTTTCAATGAAATTTAAATCATTTTCAAGATTTGATGCTAATTTTTGTAAATGAGTGAGTTTATTTATAAGTGTATCATTAATGAGTAAGTTTTTATCCATAATTAAGTATATTTTATGAGACAATCAATGATAAAGGAGCTTTTACATTTCAATGGATCTGAATTTTCTTAAAAAAAGTATTTTATTTTCCGTCCATTATATAAATTCTTAAAACATTTTTAATTGCTTAGAATTGTTAAACTAATGCTTGTCTATTTTTTCCTCATTATGAGAATTTTACTAACCTTGTATTATATGTACAATTTCGAGAATTAAAAAAAATACCATCGTTTTTTAAAACACTAAATCATTTGTGAAAACTAAGTAGAATTTATTTTGACTTAAAAATAAATTACATGTATTTAAAAAAAATTCACGTACATTGTTCCATATTTTTAAAATTATTTGTGTTCATTGCAACTTAATGAATTAATGAATATGAGAATAATATTTAAGCTTGACAGAAACTTATGATGGATGTTCCCGCATATCCATTGGTGTTCTAGAGTTAGCATGAAGATCAGCCATAATCAAAACAATATAATTTATTAATCATATAACAAGATTCAACAACCTAGCAAGTCTCAACAACCCAGGCTAGGAAATGCACCTAAGATTAAGTGTTAAAGCAAAAGCAAGGTAGACGCGATAATTAATATTTAATTATGAATTGAATCACTTATTCTTGGAACGTCTTGGCAATAAACGTTCCAAATAATCGAAATTCCGTTCTAAGCTAATACACTTCAAACCAACACTATTCCAATTTAAATATCTAATTGACCAAATCGTCAATCATTAATTTTAAATATTAAGCAAATAAATTAACGAGTCACTTTCGAATAGCTTTTTACTACTTTACGTTGATCACTAACATCTATCATCTAGCTCCTAACCTCTCTCTATCACACCTAAAAATTAATGCTTAAGTATAAGCCTTGATTTACATATAAATCACTTTTTTTCGGGAGAAAGTTTTCAATAGAATAATATTTACAGAAACAGTTTTTTCTCAAGAGGATTCGTAGAATGTTCGCGAATAAACCCGTTAGAAACTGATATCACTTTTTCTACTAAATTTCTACTATTATATTTCCATTGAAAAAAAGAAAATTGATCACGTATTTTCTACGACAAAAATTAAATATTAAAATAAATTTAAATATATGTAATGAGAGGAAATTTAAAGTAAGGGGGAAAAAATCATAAATTTGAAGAAAGCACACAAATAAAAAGCGCGCTGATTATTCCTCATGATTTTAATCATTCGTCATCAGTTACTGCGTGCGTGTGTGTATTAAATTATCATAAAATAACTTCAAATGATTTAAATACCTAGTAATGCGTTGTTTTCTTCAAACAGACGATGAATTGTAGTGACAACACACGCAATCGATATTCTCACTACACGTACTATTTTGACTTTAAATTTTCTAATCAATATTAGCATCATAACCTAGAAATGATATCGTAAGTGTTCCGTTTGGAATATCTCAACAGAACTCATGATGAGTCAAGTTAAATCGCTTGTTTTAACTTCTAAAAAATATGACTCATAAAGTGTAAATGTCGTAAGACTCTAATAAATGTAAATTCTCGAATTATTTAGCAGTACTTATTTCTATAAACTGAAGAACAACTCAAAGCCAATTTTACTAACTCACTCACTCACTCAATCTTCTTAACATAAAAATGGAGATAGTAATCAGGTAGGGAATCAACACTAACAGTAAAGTGATACATGTATTAAAAAAATGGCGATGAAAAACAGATTCCTAATTTCTGAATTAAGGACAGTCGGTATGGTAAACACCTTCCAGAAATCGATTTTGAGATTTTGATATTTCTCAAATCTCCAAATTAAGCCCTTTCCAATGATATAACATACTAGTCAATTTTTGAATTAGAAGTATTTTAAAATGTTTTTTAAAAAATAATCAACTGATTTGCCACGCTTACTTTTACAGATAGAAATGTAAACATTGGCCTTTTAAAACTGAGATGCTCTTGCAAAGCCATTATCTGTTTTATTTATTCCCACGAAATTAACTGTAGAATAACTGCAAGTGTAACTGTTAAGGTTGTTTACCTATATTTGGCGCTTTCGAACACGTTGTGTTTGAGCACTTGTCGTTTATCGATACTTAAAATTTCTGAAATTTTGAAATGCCAAGATTGCAAAAAGTTTTCAAGAAACGCAAAGGTAAGTATTATCCACGTAAGAATACTATTAATAGCAAAGTAAGTACCACTGATTGTAAATTAAATGCTCAAGCTGAACATGCACATGATTCAAAGCAGTCATGTGCAAAAGAAAAGAAAATTCCCGATTTAAATGAGAGTTTTTCTTCTTTTGGTGATAGCGTAGGTATTTTAAATGCAATCATGAATTTGAATATTCTTGCTTTTGTTTTCAAGAATGAAGTTCACTGTAAAATGTGCAACAGTGGTTTAGACATGCAAGTTTTAAAAGGTAAGTCTGGACTGGCTATTACGTTTGTCCTGAAATGTTTTGCTTGTCCATATCGTGTAGAGAATTCTCTTCTTCAAATTTTCATGAAGGAACACAAATTGCTACAATAAATACCAGGTTTGTGTATGCTATGCGTTCAATTGGAAAAGGTGCAGAAGCAGGGAGAGATGTTCTGTGGCGTAATGAATCTTCCACAACCACCTACAAGGTTTTCTCCTTACGGTAAGCGAATTTTAAATGCTGCTAAACTTGTTTATGAGGATTCAATTCAAAATGCTGCGAAGGAAGCTATTTGTAAGAAAATGAAGGTAACAAAAAATATAGCAGTAGCTGTATATGGGACATGGCAGAAGCGTGGTTACACATCCTTGAATGGTGTAGTTACTGTGACCAGCATTGATACAGGTAAAGGTGATAGATGTTGATATTCTTTCGAAATATTGCGCTTGTAAAAACTTGCCTTTTCATGAAAAGGATTGTAAAAGGAACTACGTTGATCTAGTGGAGCGATGGAAATCCAAGGTGCGTCTAAAATTTTTCAACGGTCATTATCTTTACATAATGCCCGATATATTACGTACTTAGGAGATGGGGATTGCAAAGCATTTGATGCAGTAAAAAGAAAAACATTTATGGAAATGAATATCAATTGAAAATTGGAGTGTATTGGCCATGTAATGAAGCGCATGGGAACAAGATTACGCCGATTAAAAGCTCAATTGAAAGGGTAAATCTTGTCAGACGGTAAGTGTTTAAGTGGGAAAAATCGTTTGACTGAACATGAAATTGATAACTTGCAGTCATACTATGGATCAGCTATTCGGAGAAATCACAGCAGTGTTCAGAATATGCGGCAAGCTATCTGGGCCATTTTCTGCATAAGTTATCAACTGATGAATATCCTCAACATGGTTTTTGTCCCATCGGGAAGATTCATGGTGTGGTTTTTAAAGGCTGAAGCATCAGGTAAGTCTTACAAACATAAAAACAGTCTTCCGGTCGCTGTTGTTGAAGCAATGCGTCCTATATTTTGAGATCTTTCCCATCCTGATCTGTTGAAAAAATGTTTGCATGGAAAAACAAAACCCGAATGAAAGTTTTCATAATGTCGTTTGGTCACGTGTTCCCAAAGCAACATTTGTACAGATTGAAACACTTTCACTTGGTGTTTATGATGCTGTTTGTTCCCTTTAATGATGGTAATGTATCGAAATTAAAAATGCTTCAAAAAATGGGCGTAGAACCAGGGAATTTTCAGTAAAGTAATTAGCCATGAAACTTCTCGATAGGGAAAGACTAATGAAAGCAATTTATGCTTTTTTCTGGACGCTCGAAGAAAATTAGAAAAGATAAAAGAAGAAAAAGAAAGAAAGAAGAAGATAATATTAAGAAAAATAAGGTAAAAACCGGCTACAGTGCAGGATCTTTTTGATGAGGTAAAAATTTATACAAAAGCTACTGTGTTTTCTAATTAATATATTTTTTCAAGTAATCTGTTCTTTTTTTTTTAAATCTACTGTATGCATGAATTGGAGACTTTTACTATATATTTCATATATATTGTTGTGTGTTCTTATTCTTTATGCAAAATTTTTTAAATATTTCTTTGACATTTTCACTAATGAACACATGTCGTAACACAGAAAATGACGATTTTTATTAAATTGTGTATTCTTTTTTTTTTTTCTATAAATCTACCATATGCATGAACTGGAAATTTTTACTATATATTTCATATGTATTGTATGTTTTTATTCTTTATGTAAAAATATTTCTCAGACATTTTTCACTAATGAACATATGTTGTGACACAGAAATGACAATTTTTAATAAATTGTGTATTCCTTCTATACTTCTACTGTATGCATGAACTGGAAATTTTTTACTATATATTTCATATGTATTGTGTATTTATACAAATTTTAAGCTTTGGTGTTCAATAGTTTTTAGTAAAGGTTTATAAATATCTAAAAATGCAATGCCTTTTTTCGTTGCACATAGCTTGTTTACATATAAAAATACATAAATTTCATGTTCAAGAAATCTGTTTTATGTTTTTTTGTTGTTTTGAATACCATTTACAAATATTTAAAGAAAATTTTTAATTCTGCTGCTGTAAAAACATTGTGTTAACAGGTGAATATTTAAAACACTAATGAAACTTTTCGAAATAGTGTATAATCATGTATTACCAAAGCCATATTTTCATGTGTATTGACATTTTCACATGGTATTTATGATGCTTTATAGTCAAAATTTGATGAAAGTAATGTATCAGAACTGAAAATTCTCAAAAATTGATACAGAATTTGAGTAAAAATAATTAAACGCTAAAAATACCTCGATAGCTTAAAGTGAAAAATGCTATAAATGTATTTTCTGAGAATCTAAGTATAAGAAAACTAAAAATTCTTAAAAGTAATAGAGAATAAGCTAATATTTAATAAAATAGGCAAATACTTGTTGTAATTCATTATTTTTGTGATCAAGTGCTTTTTTACACCAAAAATGCAATTATCTCAAAATGGTTGTTTTTCAACCTGCGGGTACATTTTTTCTCAGAATCTACAGAATGAGTGCTCATGCAATTTTTACTGCACATAAAATAATATGTGAACTCTATATACTAAGCTTATTTTTTGGAGATTTTCCTGAAATATTTGCTGAAAAGCAGTTATCGTAAAAAAATTGACAGTTTTCAAAAATTTCAAGGTGATACTTTTTACGATGAATTTTTTTTTGAAAAAAGTAAACAATATATTTTAAATATATTTACCAGTATTTAAATAAAAAAGCCTAATTAATATACAGACAAAATTTGAAGTTTATATATTTAACAGTTTCTGAGAAACTTGAACCTAAAATGGCTCAATTTAACATTGTCGGTATAGGCCCTACCGACTTCCCTTAAAATTAAAAATAAAAAATCCTTAAATCTTTTTCAAGACTTTCCTCTTAACCCTCCGCGTACGGCTCTTGCGATTTGAGTGGGACAAAGACAGGACCCTGAGTTAGGTCATATCTATTGATATCTTGAAAACCCTGCTGACAGCTCGGTTAATGCGACAGTCTGTGAGAACTGGTCTCGATATTTTAAGTTAGTTGACGGCAGTTATTTTATGCGAAGTATGCAACCACTCTTAGAGAACTGAGAGTGTATTATTCCGCGATCACTGTGAGGTGAGATAATGCGTGAATTTCATGAAAAGCCCATAGCAGGTCATTTAGGAAAGAAAAAAGACATATTTACGTGCCAGGTATGTTTGTTATTTTCCCTATATGCGCAAGTCTATATATGAATATGTTTTGATATGCGACAGTTTCTAAAAGAATAATTATAAAAACGCGTTGCCAGCTGGTCGTTTAGTACCGATTGTAACTACTTATCCGAATGAAATAGTTTCATTAAATTTGTTAGATCACTACGCGACCTAAAAGATGTATTTTAGTAATAACAGACCACCTGTAAGAATGATTAGTGACAACGATCCGCGATTTGTATCCGAAGTTTTTGAGCATTTAAGTAATAGATCAGACATAAAGCATGTCAAAACAGTTGTATGTAGACGCCAATCCAATAGAACGGAAAGAGTTAATCATGGTCTTTTGCTAATGATAGCTAGTTTGTAGTGAGTGAGTGAGTGTTGGGTGTTATGGCGCAAGAGCCAAATTTGGCTATACTGCGCCACACGTTTGTTAAAATAATAAAACCATGTAAAAATACACATGTGAAAAATACAATAACATAAAAATAATTATTATATATGTGCATGCCTGCATGCACATATATAAAAAAATAAAGTCAAAGTTAAAACATTTTAAAACGTCAAATTAAATATAAAAATCCAATTCTTCTGATAAAAGCAAATAGGTTTTGATGGAGTATTTCTCCCACCAAGTCAGGTAAAGTTAAATGTGTTGAATTAAAAAAGGTGATGCGATAATTATTAAAAACGGGACAATCTCTTAAAATGTGACCATGCATGACGGACATTCAGGAGCAACTTCACCCAACAATAAATGCCTGTGAGTGAAGCGAGTAGGACCAATGCGAAGACGAGTCAATTTGACATCAGTCCTGCGCATTGGCATCACAGGCCATGCTCCTATGACAGGTTTCACAGAGTGCAGTTTGTTATCCAACTGCTGACTCCATGATTCCTGCCAGATCTTAAAAATATAATGCAAGATGACGCGCTTCATATCCAATAGCGGAACTGCAAGCGGCATATAGGTCGTTGCCGACCTTGCCGCGCTGTTAGCTAGTTTGCAAATGATAATTAGACTTGGGACCAGTTCCTACGCTAATTTGCCTATGCCTTGAGAACGGCGGTTCATGAGACGACGGGGAAACCCCCAGCAGAGTTATTTTTAGGCAGAAAGCTTATTACTCTGTTTCAAAAACTTGTGATATTGTCAGATGGAGCATAGTTTGTGGTGGGCAATATTGAGAAATTATTTAAAGAGGCCAGTCACAAAATACAAGAGTTAAAAGTGAAAAATGGGCGAAGTACTACAATAAAAGGAGACACGATGTCAACATTAGGGTCAATGATTTGGTACTTGTCGAAACGCATCTGCAACGAAAAAAAAAGTCGCGAAAATCAAAACCAAAGTTTGAGGTTCCTACAGAATCTTGAGTGTTCAAAATAATATTATTTTTGGAAGGCGGGTAGAAGAACAGCCGTTAATATAGACCAAGTGCGAATTTACCATCAGAGATTGATTGTTGATTTTTTTGGCGGAAGAGCCAAGTTTGGTTATACTGCGCCACACATTCGTTAGTATATAAAATCTTTTTAAAAATATATACACACAATAAAAATATATATAAATATAAAAATGTATTTTAAAATGTCAGAAGAAAATCATAAAATTGAGCAAAGTTTTTACAATCCGAGAAAAAGTGATGAGGGAGTGGTAAACGTTGATAGTTCATTTGGCAAGGGATCAGAATATCAGTCGAATAGCTTGAGGAGAATAGACCTAGGTTAGATTGGTCACAGTGCCTTAGGAGTAGTGAGTCTGGTGAATGACAGGTAGAGTATGGGAAAACACGTCTTGCTGAGAATAAAAGAGAGCAAAAGGTGTGTGTGAGAGAGAATAAGCTCAAAAGAAGTAGAGGTTCGAATGAATCTTCAATAGGGCTTATGCAGCAGCAGTATAAAAAGGCAAGGCAAGATGTAATGAGATGAAAGAGAACTAGTTCCTTCGTCACCGTCTGCGGTACTGGAAAGAAAGAAAAAAGAACGCCAATCAGAGAGACCAACAAAAAATTGCTGAAGTGTCATCCTCTACCTCCACGAAGCAAATTAAGAAAATAGTCAAAAAGACAACAGAAAACTTTGGGCAAGTTACAGCCGAAGATTTAAGGACAGGTCGAGAGAAAAAAAGGCCGCTTCAGTCAAGCCAGATCCAGCAAGGAAGATCAAGCCCATATAACCTCCGAAGCAGAACAGACGTCACCAGGAGAGAGAAAGCCGGTTCCCAACCTTAAGAAAGATAAGTGCATGGCCAGGGGAAACCAGTTTGGTTCAGAAAAGAACCATTTAGTAGACCAAGCCTATACCCTTTCAATCATCATCGACAATCCAGACAACAAGAACGCCAAGAGCCCGAGGAGAATCTGAGGAGCAGAAGATCAGGCCCTAGCCTCTCCAGACAGCTTCGACAGTTCAGATAACAAGGTGGCCACGAGCCCAAGGAGAGTACAAGCAGCAGAGGGTCAACATCGCTAGTCCATATTGGAGACATAAAAGAAAGAAGATAAAGGAGCTTTAGCCAAGTTGTATTGTTCCATTATTTCTTTTACTGATGGACACTCAGTTGAATTTTTGCAAGAAGCAAGTCTTGTTTTGTTAAAGTTTTTATTGTACAAAAGTTTTACACTAAATTTCAGTGATTTTTCAGATTGTATGAAAAATGAACTTTTGTTTGTGTAAATTTATTCCAAAGTGTGGAAAGCAATTGTATGATTACATTTGTTTACTACTTATTCAGATGCTACTATATGTACACTGGGATGCGAAAATTCCTTGTATTGTTTCTTTATAATGAGTGTTTTGATCCTGGTAACACACAGGCTGCTGCATGTGATCAGACACGGATCGTGCAGCGTTATAAGCCTGTTCATTACCAAGTATACCCACGTGTCCAGGTACCCAAGAAAAAAATTATATCAAAACCCTTTCTTTCTAATTTTCGCAGAAGTATAAGTATTTCCATCACAGTGGGGGTGTCTACGTTCTGTTAAAAATTGTAAGAATTCTGGAGCACTCGTGCTGTCAGTGTACACACAAAAATGACGGTAGTTGGAAATTAATATATGTTGATGTGCGACAAGAATGGCAGTTAATTCAGCACTAAGGACAGACATATAATTATGTAAGATAAAACTTAGAATGGTATTGTTAAAAACAACACCCCACCCAACATCTCCTGCAGTCTTCGACCCGTCCGTGTAGACTGGTATGTACGTAGAATACTTACTGCGATGGAAAGAAAAGAGCTGCTGATAAATAACATCAGCAGTGCCTGCTTTGTCATAGCCTGAAAAAGGGTTACTATAATTAAAAATTTGGATGTCCCAAGGTGGAAAAGCAAGTTCGTTATTTTCCTGGATATTTGTGTTACTTAAGTGGGCGTCATTTAGAACAGCCTTTGCTCTTTCCGAAAAGGGCTTGATGTTAAATGAACGGGCGTTATAGAGACGGGCGAGTCCAGTGGCAAGAGAAAAGGGTTTTAATGGATGAGAAGGAACAGACATGGCACGAATAAAGTAATTGACACTTAACTGCATCCGCCTTAGTTCTAGTGGTGAGTGATGACACACCACATACAAGCTGGTAACAGGCGAAATTCTGAAGGCACCAGAGATGATTCCCAGGGCAGAATGATGTATTGTGTCCAATCGTCATAAGACAGATGCACGAGCAGAACCACACACTACACAACCATAGTCCAAACGTGAAAGGATTAGTGCTTGATATACTCGGAGTAACGAGACTATCGGCTCCCCATACAGTGTTTGGCAGCACTTTTAAGATGTTGAAGGATCGTTCACACTTCTTCCGCAAGTAAAGGACATGGGGTAGGAAAGTCAATTTACAGTCAAAGATTACTCCGAGGAAGTGCACCTTACTGACTACGAGTATTTGTATATTTTCTACATTAATAAGAGGATCTGGATGTAGGTTACGCTTTCTGCAAAAAATTGACACAGCTGCTATTGGTCCTATTCCAAATGGGGTACTCCTTAAGTAATGAGTGGAAAAAGGAAAGTTTTGCAAGTGATATAAAGAATGAAACTAGTAGTTTTGGAGTGTTTTTTTAATGTAGCGTATTTGTGACAAATCTATGCGGAACTTTATCACTAACCTCCTGAGACGTCTTTTTTAGGGACATTTAATTCCCTATCTATTTCCAATCAACTCTTAAAAGATGACAGGGATTCCTTGTTATGCAGATTAGATAAAATATTTAAGTCAAACGGAATAGTAAAGTGAGAGACAGTAGGAGAGAGAGATTGAAGCAGGAAGTAATAATAGTGAAGTTAGAGATTTATTATTGAAGATTTCTAGGTGGATAAATTAGGCACAGGAAGAGCAGTGTGGTAAATATTGGTTTACAGTTAAAGTCTTATTAAAGTTTTATATTAGGAGTGAGATTAAAGTTAAATGTTCAGTAGGAACATTATTGAATATAATTCTGGGATCTCTTATTGCGGTAATCTCTGCGTGATCTATATTCTAATTGTTAATTAATTGGATCGTAAAATATTTAAGTTAATATAAAGGAAAGTCCCTTTTAAACCTCATAAAGCTATTTTGATTTTAAAAGTCTTTGATTCTATTTGGGAAACATAACCAAATAAAGAAAGTTATTTATAAAAATGGCTACTGGTTCTTTTTTTACTCAAAATTATTCTCGTTATCAAAGTGAGATCCAAGGGGATTTTCACATATTGTTATGTAAAAGTTAGTGCTAATTAGCTAATTAAAAGTTAGAGAATTCTTGTTAGTTTATGTGCAAATCTTTTCAACAGTAATTTCTTTCGGGCTTGTAAATAAATCACGTTTTCTTCTTGGAGGGTATTGTGACGGGTCTTTGAACAACCTTCACCAACTAATCATCTTAGGGAATCTTTGGGATAGAGATCGCGTTTATTTCAGAGCCATCCTCTCAAAAAGAAACCTTGATATGCAAATTAGTTAGTGTATATAAAGTTAGAGTTTGATAATCGTCGGTCAGAAGGAGTGGAGCATCTGAATCCAGCGTTACTGAGGTAAGATTTAGAATTTACGCATCTTGACTAAAGGACGGATTTTGGCTACTAGACTAAATTAGTGGATCAGGAATTAATAGGTTAGGATTGATGAAAGCTAAACTAATCTGATAACTAATGATGGTTGCTTTCTTTATATCACTCCTAGGACTTCCTTTTGCAATTTTCTTTGTCGTTGAATGGTACAGTTGAATAATAATAAATTAGATTTATCAAGGAGAATGTTGTTTATGCTTCATTCCCTCCCACAGCTTTAGGTAGACACGACAATAAGGAAGCGAATTCAGAGGGAAGTCGTATTGTAGTTTTACGTCAAATTACTTTATTATTGAATTCAATACATTCTTATTGTATGAGAGGGGGGACGCGATGAAAGTTATGATTAAAAATTGGGTTGTAAATAGTGAAAGTTTGAGAAGCCCTGTTCTACAAGCACACCCTTTCCACCGAATAATTTCCCCTAAAATTAATAACATATTAAACCGCGTAGTAACTTCTGTTCTACTCTGTAAGAGATGTCATAGTTAGGTGCAACTAACTATACTGATATAACTACATTGAAACATATTTTTATTTCCAGAAGAGGGTTCTCATTAATTATTATAGAAGTGGTTACATGAACTGAAATTTGAACAAAACAGCTTTAGAATTTAAGAAATTCACCCCTTGCTGATTATTTAATATATCATAATTGTACATAATTGTAATCTGTTATGTCGTTTAAAATAGTTACTGAAATTTTTATCATTTACTTAATTTAAAAAGTATCAATCAGTTTTCAATATATCTCTTGCATGACTAAGAATTTTCACGAACTGTATTTGATATTGAACTATAAACAATTTATAAATATATAAAAATTAATTCATGTGCAAAACTAATTTTTGTTGTTATGTGTATTCTTAAATTCTGAATGATATGCAAAACTATTTTAGAGTACATTTGAATCTAGTTTTAAGAAATAACTTCAGTTTGCTCAAGTTTATTTGTAGTAGTTACAGTTTTCTTAAAAAAAGCAGTTTAATATATTAAATAATTGAAGATATCAGAAAAAAAATATTCAATTTAATAATGGAACAATGAGTAATACATGAAAACTAAACGCAACATTGTTTCGCTTAAGCAACCTCTGTTGTGTGTGTAGTCTTCTAATATATATATATATATATATATATATATATATATATATATATATATAAAAATGAATGTGTATCTGTCTTTCTGTATTCGATTCAAAAACCATGCATCCAATCACCGTGAAAATTTGGGAAATTATTAGGAATATCCCCAGGAAGGTTTTTGAATTTTTTTTAAATCAGAGTTGGTGTTCTAGATGCTCCCGAACAAATATCCCCAAAAAATCAAAATAACATTTAACTGTATATTTACAAGCACTACTAAGATAAAGTTCACTATCAATTATCAAATATCATTCATTTCATGATGATATATTATTCTCGCCAGGTAATTCTTCATTATATCGTCATGTTATTTCTCTCTGCACGTGTATTTAAAAAAATTAAATTCTTTAATAAGTTTAAAATATTTTAAACACATAAATTGTGTTTCCTTTAAGATTAAACTCACATGTTTCACGTTTAAGGTTTTCGCCAGCAAATTCTAATAAATACAGAAATGCAGCCAAAAAACTTTAGCAATTATTAATACGTGAATAAATAAAAATATTATTGATTTCCAACCGAAGAAAATAGCTGGAAAGACGTTTTATTTAACCCCACAATTATGCCACCAAAGCGAAACGCCATTCGTCAATCTACAAATCAAGCAAAGAGGAGAAGAGAGGAAAGAGCTTCAGAAACAAGTGAGCAGAGACAAGCTAGGCGAGAGAGAAATCGAGTTCACACTGCTCTTTCTCGATCATTAGAAACGAGTGAACAGAGGTAAGCAAGGCAGCAAAGAAATCGAATTCGCAGGACACAGACAAGACGAACGATACGTACTGATTTGAATTTATGTGTCTTGTGAATTTATGTGTTTACAGTCTTCATCCAAGTGTAATTATTGGAAAAATGGATAAAAAGTGTACGTATATTGTGGTGCTTAAAAATTTAAAAATGAAACACCAGGTATGTGCATTTTTCAGAAGGAAAAGTAAAGTTACCAGACTTGCGTTCACCACCTGAACCATTATTAACTTTAGCATCAGATAAAACAAGTCAATCAAAAAATTTTTTGAAAAATATACGCAAGTACAATTCATGCTTCTAGATGACATCGTATAGAGCAAAGAATATCGTTAGCGCAAATTATATGCCAATATTTAAAGTACAAGGGCAAACTTATCCCCGTGTTGGATCACTATTACCCTTGTCAAATGGTGATCACAAATATCTACAAATATATTTTATGGGAAATACTGACGAAGACACAAATCAGCTGACAGTGTCAACTGAATATGAGTACTAAACGAAAGATTGTCGCAGAATTACAAAACTTGTTTGAATAACATAATGAATTAATTAAATTAAATTATTTAAAACCGCCATTGAACAAATGTCATCTGACGATTACAAAGTAATAATAAATGCAGATAAAAAGTACTATTGGTCAACATCGAAGACAATTCAACGCACCAACGATTGATGAAGTGGCAATTGTCATAGTTGGTGAAGAATTTAATTTTCGCGATATAATTCTTCATCGTAATAATGGTTGTGACAGGCTCATCGCGTTTTCTACTAAAATCTCCTCTTGGGTTCTTTGGGGAAGAAAAAGGCAAATTCTTTCCAACCAAATCCGGAAGCGAAACTGGAACATGCAAATTAAAAACCTTGTAAATTGCAGAAATTTAACGTAAGCGTAGGAACTATTGGGAAGTGATTATGCTAGTCTGGTTTAAGCGCGTGAACTGAAGAAAGAGAAGAAAGCCGTCGTTGATTGTGAAGCCATCCGTGACAGAGCAATCGAGTCAAGGTGGATCCAATTCCACACCAAGTTATTCTAGAGATATTGAGGATCCGAGAGGATTGCGATTAAGCCAGCGTTTCTCAAACTGTGGGCCACGCCCTCCTTGGGAAGCAAGGGGGGGAGCGAGCATATTGAAAAGTCAGACAAAAGATTATTTAAAAAATTATTAATTTACTGAAATTAGACAAACAAAATACATTCTGACATTATAAAAAAATAAAATACACATTTACACTGATACATAATCCTTATAAATGTATCTGTGCTACACAATGTATTTTATAATTAATTTAACAATCCTAATTTAAGAAAAAGTTTATTATTTACCTATGACCCCATGGGCTTATCATTTATGTAATTAAAAACAAAAATTAACCCTTATCTTAATAATTTGTCCGGTTTATAATTTTTCCCATAACTTCCAATTAAAAGTTAAGCGATTCGCTTCCTAATGCCAACCGTTTTCCACGTAGGCACGCGTATGTGATGTATTGGATGGGGAGGAATAAAAAAAGCAAATAATATGAAATAAGTAAACAAACACTGTCAACGTGCTTTTATTGCATTCCAAAGCCTTCGGAATAATTTTATGAATAGCACTGCACAGAAAAGTTCGTACTTTGGAAAGACGCATATATACGTCCGAGGAAATAAACGCTTTGGCTTAGCGAGACGTTTATATACGCCGGGGGCGCTTAAGAGATTAAAGTCGTGTTTCGCACTTTTAAGGTCAAATAATAGTATTATGGAGTTCAATACATAGTTATTGTATGAGGGGGTCGCGATGAAAATTATGATTAAATAATGGGTCACGTATATTGTAACTTTGAGAAACACTGGATTAAGCAAGAAATTAAGTTAGGATAATTCTAGTATCCATTAGTAACTGTGATATAAACAGGGATTAGGAATAGAAGGGAAAGTAAAATATAGTGGTTAATGTTCTCCTTTGTTTCTTGGAATTGCCGCGGTTTGAGGACTCGTCTTGATGACCTTAAATCCATCCTATTCAAGCACCATCTCACATGCGTTGCTCTTCAGGAGACATTTCTGAGGAGTACCATGACGATACGAATGCATGTTTATAATTGTGTATGACGGGATGTAGAATGTAACGCATCGTTAACTGGTGGAGTATGCCTTTTCGCGTCCCATCTTTATCCCAGTAAGGTCGTCACACTTCACACATCATTACAGTGTAATGATGTGTGAGAATCTGTGGCCGTACGGATTCACGTTTATTCTCTAGTCACATTCTTCTGTACCTACTTGCCACCTAATGATGTTATACCACAAGTGGATTTAAATCATTTGGTCAATCAATTGCCAGCTCCTTTTATTTTACTCGGTGATTTTAACGGATATAGCCCTCTGTGGGGACATTATGGTACAAACTCTCGTGGGCGAAAGATCGAACAGTTGATCTCTGATCACTGTCTACTCAAAAACGATGAGAAAACATATTTCCATGCATCCACAAGGACATTTCACTGCCTTGATCTAGCCATATGTTCGCCAAGTTTTTTACCCTTGTTGAAATTTGAGGTAGATAAAGATCTACATAACAGTCATCATTTCCCTCTCCTAATCTCACATGCTAATGGCGCAGGGGCAAGACACCGTCCTCCCACTTTCCATCGTGCTGACTGGGATAAATTCACACGGAAGCGGTTATAACAGAAGAATTGGTTCTGTGCAGGGAAGTGGATGATGCCGTTCTCAAAGTCACCGACGCAGCAATTCCTAAGACATCGAACTCGCATAGGAAGCTGTGCGCACCATGGTGGAATTCTGCCTGTTTCCAAGCCAAAGGAGAGCTTGGGGTATTTTCTGAAGGTACCCCACCACTGTTAATCTCATAGCGTTTGAACGTGCAAAAGCGTCAGCTCATAGAATACGACGTAAAAGTCCGAGGGATTCTTGGATCTTCGATCATATCGTCTACTACGAGTTAACAGTTATGGAGAAAAGTAAAAGCAGTGAATGGTCTCTATGGTGATTTTACCTTTCCGATGTTGGAAACTTCGACTGCTGTTTATTCGTCACCGACTGACGTAGCCAACTTGATTGGCGAAACATTCGCTAGTGTGTCAGCTCCGATTCTTATAGCGCTACATTTCTAGTGACTAAAAATCGTTCAGAGCGTACTCCTATCAACTTCAGGTGCCGACAATTTCTACCTTATAATTGTGACTTTTACATGTGGGAATTGAAGAGGGCCGTATCATCAGCCCACAATACTTGTCCAGGACCTGATGGAATATCGCACGAAATGCTTCGTCACTAAGACGAGGATTCACTACTAAGTCTTCTTTACCTATTCAATCGAATCTGGATGAAGCAGGTGTATCCTCGTGTAAAGAAAGAGGCCATAGTATTATCTATCCTAAAACCTGGAAAAGATCCAAAACACCCTCTCAGCTACCGACCAATTGCCCTCATGAGCTGCCTTTGTAAGACTATGGAACAAAAGGTCAATGCCCGTCTCATTTATTAGCTGGAGAAGAATCGATGTATTCCTCTGTTTCAGAGTGGTTTCCGCAAAGGACGATGTACCCTCGACAGTATCATCTCGCTGGAAAGCAAAATTAGGAACGCATTCGTCGGGAGGCACCATCTTGTCTCTATTTTCTTTGACATCCAGAAGGCATATGATCGTACTTGGCGCTATGGGATTCTTAGCACTCTATATGGTTACGGGCTTAGAGGCAATTTGCATTGTTTCAAACAAAATTGTTTAGCTGCCCAAAAATTTAAAGTTTGTTTAGGTGATACTCTTTCCCCATCTTTTATTCAAGCCGAGGGAGTACCTCAGGGGAGTATTTTGAGTGTCACCATTTTCATTTGTCAAATTTCACCTATCTTATCTCAATTTCAGCCCTCTATACAGACTTCATTACATGTGGATGATCTACAAATAAACTGCGAAGGTTCGGACATTCGTTTGATAGAGCGGCAGTTACAAACTGCCGTTAACAAGCTTGTTAAGTGGTGAGATGAGAATGGCCATAATATAACTGCCAGTAAGAGTTGCTGCGTGCACTTTTTTCGCAAACGGGTTCTTCACACCGACCCTACAAAATGCATACGTGAAACATAAATTTCTGTAGTTCTCGAAGTGTGATTTTTTGGAGGGATATGCGACAACCGACTCACATTCCTTCCACATATTTTATATCTGCGGAAGAAGTGCGAAAAGTCCCTCAACCTCCTAAAGAGTCTATCAAACACCTCTTGGGGTGCGGATCGGATATCTCTGCTCCGAGTATATCAATCTGTTGTACTTTCCCGGATTGATTTCGGTTCTATTGTATACGGATCTGCGCGCGACTCTACGCTTAAAAGACTTGACCCAGTACATCACGCAGCATTGAGAATCTGCTCTGGTGCATTTCGCACATCGCCGGTTCAGAGTCTCTAAGTCACTTGCAACCAACTTCCTCTGAACTTAAGACGAAAAAGGCAAGATCTTACTTATTTTTTTAAGATCTTATCCGTTCCTTCACATCCTCTGAAAAATTTTAATTTGACTATAAGCATGAAGAGAATTTATGATGCTCGGTCCCATAACACACGTAAATTTATGGAAAGAACGAAGCTTATGTTATCCGAGCTCGATTTACCTGATGTTGATATCCACCAAAGAAACATTTTGCAGTTCCAACCATGGAATACACCACGTTTCCATTATATCAACCTTTTCGCTACCTGCAGTAAATCCGACATAGCACCAGCCATTTTTCAACGCATCTTTGCTTACCATCGGAGTCGGTATAGTGATTATTCTCCTATCTACACAGATGGTTCAAAACGAACAGATTACGTTGGGTGTGGAGTTGTGATGGAAGGTAATGTACGCGGTTATCGGCTCGATAATTGTTGCAGCATTTTCACTGCCAAAGCTGTCGCCTTATACCGCGCACTTCAATTAATTGACCCCAAAAAACCTCATAAATACGGCATCTATATTGAGAGTATGAGTGTCTTAAAGGCGATAGAAAACTACAATGATCGGTGTCATCCTGTGGTGTGTGATATAATAGACATTGCGAGTCGACTGCATGGCAAGGTTTGTGATATACAGTTTTGTTGGATACCAAGCCACGTGGGTATTACAGGCAACGAGCAAGCGGACATCGTTGCTCGGTCGGCAACAGAACTGCCGCTAACAGTTCCCCTTTGTGACATGAAGCGCGTCATCCAGCATCGTATTGATAATGCCTGGCAGGAATCATGTAATTTAATGGAGACTAATAACAAATTGCATTGCGTGACCTTGTCATTGGAGCTTTGCCTGTAATGCCGATGCAAAGAACCGATATTAAGCTGACTCGGATTCACATTGGTCATACTCCTTTTACGCACAGACATCTTTTATTGGGTGAAAATGCCCCAGAATATCCTTCATGTAAAGTCCCGTATTCTGTCCATCACATTTTAATAGATTGTCGAGTTTTTAATCATCATCGTGTAATTTTTTTCCATTCATCAATTCTATCTTTATCTGATTTGGTGGGGAAAAATCCCCATTCAAATCTCTTTGCATTTTTACGTGCAATCGGTATGTTACACCAATTATAATTTTTTATAGAACTTAATTAATACAATCTGATTTTTTCATAAATGAATTATTTATTTACTTTGCGAAAATCATGTAAACTTCAACATAAGTAGTTTTATTATTATTTTTATTTATTATTTATTTATTTATATTATTTTTTTTTTGTTTTAAATTACTTTTTCCAATTTAAGGTTTTATTGAAACATTTTGAGGAAAATCTTACTTTATCAAATTATTTATGATTTAGAACCCAGTTTTCGAAGTTTATTACTTTTTGAATCATTGTTTGGTGCCGCTTAGCCTAATTTGGCTCTTGTGCCATAAAATCATTCAATCAATCAGCCTAAATTCAAACAAACCAGTTTCAAAAGAAAAAAAATATATCTGGGTGGGAGAAACTGAAAAAGACACTCTCCAAAATTAAAAAATCACGTTGATCACACATTAACAGACAAAAATTCAATAAAACTTTTTGCATAAAATTCAAAATTTTCAATAGTTTCTATTAAGTACGAATTATTGTCGATTAAACAAATTTAATTTTTAGAATTTAAAATTCAAATCTATGTTGTAGGATATATATTCCGATTAAGTTCCTTATTATAGTTTACCATGAATGCTCATAGATCTTTCATTCGTACACGATGAAACCCCGGGAAACATTTGACCTTGCGGAAGTGGAGTGCACTACAATCCAAGAGGTCAGGGTGATGTACCCCGAGTGGCTTCCTGAGAATTCGTCGCTTGTATTCGATGAATAGCGACTTTGACTTTTCACCTGATCACTGCTATCGCTTCTTCAGGTTCCCGATAAGCACGAGGGACTATCTAATCTTGCACTATGGTAAGTCTTGTATTTTTTTAAAACCAAATGTTCAAGTTAATTCTCGCATCAAAAAGCAAGTTTAATCTGTTCTCTATCTCTTTTCATAGCCCTGTTAAATATAGCTCATCATGCTCTGCAAAAAAAAAAAATAATAACTCAATTTTTGTTGTTGCTTCTAATGCCACTTGTCTGGCGTAGCCAGATCGAGGCCCACGAAATTCATCGTGGCAAGGGGCTCTAAGTACGCCTGTCGTTGGCCTTAAGCACCCTACAGGTGACAGTACGATAGAGTTCGGCGAAATTCCCCGAAGGGAACTGAATTTTTAAACTCAATTAAGTTTTAAAAACGATGAGATTAATTTTAAAACTTCCTTTTCACAAAATACTGTCACTGTTTTCGCAATTAAAGGGGAAATAATAAAAAAAATTACCAATGTAATTTTTTGCTGAGGGAACATATTTTGCATCATAAAAAATGATTAAAATGTGTGTTTTCGCCCCCCCCCACCACACACATATTTTGGCTTAAACATTTAAGATCCGTTATAACACATTATCTAAGCATAATAACATCCGTAATGCATACAAGTGTACAATTTCTCCAAAATTAATTAAGTTCATGAACGTTACAAATAAATTAAAAAAAAACTCAAACTCAATACATTTCTCCAAAAATTTCGTAGTGAATTGTAGAAAACAATTTATCAGGAAATTAACACGACGAATATTTATTATTATTATTTCGCCAAAGAAGAAAAAATAATATACATATATATATATATATATATATATAGTTTAAAAGTAAATAATCTCTGAATCTAAGCAATTAAGAGCTTAAGGATCTTCTTTTCCTTCGTTGGGATTCTTACACATATTCTGTCAAATACAGTTATTCTAAATGTACCCAAAATTTCAGTTTAACAAAGGCATTTGAATACTTTACTGAATAAAATTTGCTAATTTTTTTAAACAATTGATTGAGGAAAGTACATGCTAAATAATAAACTGTTTTTGACTTCATTGCTAACTACGTTATCGACAAAGAAAATAACTGCCACTTTGTTTAATAGATCTGCTTAAGATCATGTTTCCTCTATAATAACTAAAATTTCGTATGTAAAATTATTTTAATCCAATTTCTTATTAATAAAAAATTTAGAACTTCAAAGATATACCAGCCATATTAACAAAGCAGTATTTATAACAACCATAAAAATACGAAAAATATTTTATAATGAATTTGTTTCAATTTAATATTACTTTTGACTAATAAAGGGTGTTTTTTTAGAGGTATAGAACTTTAAATTGCAATAAACAACGATGTATTATTCGATTGACATGAATTTTTTTTATTTGAAAGATAATTTTTTGGCATTACATTTTAAATATGGTCTCTAAAATAAGACTGCCACGGCGGGCTTGCATGTAGTCCAATCTGGACGTCCAATTTTCGATGACTTTTTCCAACATTTGTGGCCGTATATCGGCAATAACACGGCGAATGTTGTCTTCCAAATGGTCAAGCACTTGTGGCTTATCCGCATAGATCAATGATTTTACATAGACCCACAAATAGTCTAGCGGTGTTAAATCACAAGATCTTGGAGGCCAATTCACAGGTCCCAAACGAGAAATTAGGCGGTCACCAAACGTGTCTTTCTATAAATCGATTGTGGCACGAGCTGTGTGACATATTGCGCCATCTTGTTGGAACCACAGCTCCTGGATATCATGATTGTTCAATTCAGGAATGACAAAGTTAGTAATCATGGCTCTATACCGATCACCATTGACTGTAACGTTGTGGCGTTCATCGTTTTTGAAGAACGGACCAATGATTCCACCAGCCCATAAAGCGCACCAAACAGTCAATTTTTCTGGATGTAACGCTGTTTCGACATACACTTGTGGATTAGCTTCACTCCAAATGCGGCAGTTTTGTTTGTTGACGTAGCCATTCAACCAGAAGTGCGCTTCATCGCTAAACAAAATTCGCTTATGAAACTCGGGAACAACGGCAATCTCGTTTTCGGCCCATTCGACGAATCTACGCCTTGCTTGGTCATATTTAAAATGTAATGCCCCAAGATCATCTTTCGAATAAAAAAAATTCATGTCAATCGAATAATACATCGTTGTTTTATTGCAATTTAAAGTTCTATTCTTCTAAAAAAACACCCTTTACTATCCTCAGTCACTCCAAACCAAACCAAAACCCATATTATGCTCATCTACAATATTTTCTAAAACTGTCTTAACCTATTTCTAAAAAATACTATACTTCACTGACGAGAGATATTCACAAAACATCGCAATGAAAGGATATAACATTTATATCAAAATAAACATCCTGTCATACTGTCGATTCGTAAGTCGACCACAGGATGACACTAATCGTTTTAGTTCTCAAGCGCTTCAAAGACACCATGTTGTCAGTGTAGATCCTATCATTGCCATTTAATTAAAGTGTACGGTAAATGGTGATGACTTCAGCAGTAGAAATGCTGCAAAAATTATAGAGCCGACAAACGTGCATCACGACAAACTTTCAATCACGACTCCACACCCAACGTAATCTGTTCGTTTCTGTGTAGATGAGAAAATAATCACTATATTGATTGATTGATTTTATGGTACAAGAGCCAAATTAGGCTAAGCTGCGCCAAAAAATGATTCAAAAAGTAATAAAACTTTGAAAACTGGTTCTAAATCGTAAATAATTTCATAAAGTCAGATTTTGTTCAAAATGTTTCAATAGAATTTCAATTGGAAAAAAATATTTAACATAAAAAATAAAAAATATTGATTCCGAAGGAAACAAAGATGCGCTGAAAAACGACTGGTGTCATGACGCATGTAGCCAAAAGGATTGATCGAAGCGTATTCCAAGGTTGGAATTGCAAAAAGTTTCTTTATTTCTTTCCACGTCGTATAGGTTTCGAGCTCAGACATTAGAAATTTCATCTTATCCATAAATGATATTCATTTCGTTACAGTTGATTTTTTCGTTAATAATAAATTT
This sequence comes from Trichonephila clavipes, assembly GCA_019973935.1. NCBI lineage: Eukaryota > Metazoa > Arthropoda > Arachnida > Araneae > Nephilidae > Trichonephila > Trichonephila clavipes. The sequence continues at coordinate 529,836 of BMAU01019586.1, read as the reverse complement.
TAATTATGTTTTTAATTTTCTCTTTCTTTATCTGTTGGTACGGTATTTACATGTGTTTATTAGGAAAGTTTATATCAAGACCACTCGGTAACGGATGCGTTAGAGATAATGCGATCATCAAGAAATGAGATTACGGGCTATTAAAAAAATGAAAACATCAATGCCTTTGCAATTTTTGATTTTTCATATTATTCTGCCTTGAATTTGATCAACAGGCAATACTTAAAATTCCACCTGAGTGAAAAATTATGCTCTTATAAAACAATCTAAAAGGGAGATCAAAAATATATAAACATAAAATTTAGATATCTAAATATGCATACGGAAGGATATGTTTGGAAAATTTCATCTCTTACTACGTTCTGCAAAATACAAAAATTTAAATCCATTTTCATTATTTTTTGTGGATTTCAAAAATGGCTTTAACCTCGGTATTGGTGTACTTGCTGCCGGCGATGTTTCTGTACAATTACATACAAGCCTTGCTTATCTATAGATCCAATAGTCATTTTAAATTTAACAGTCATCATTTTCCTAATAAACCAAATTATTCAATGACACAAAGAAAGCAAAAACACCTTCAATAGAAAATAAATAGAGCATAGCAAACAAAATACTTTTCCAATATACAAAATGCTTCAGTTCAAACTACAGATGACAAAAAAATCAATCGATGTGCACCCAAACAAGATATATTCCCATAGACATATACACGCAGACATTCATAAAAAAAGACAATAGTATTCAAACTGAAGAAATGAATCAGTTGTCGGTAGCAAAACGAATGCATAATCTGCAAATAGTACAAAAAACAAGAAATTTCCACTTCAAAGAATTTAGATCTTCAAAAAAATATTACTGAGAGAACAAGCCATGGTAAAGAAGACCAATACTTTACGCTCTCCAAATTGTCTGTGTTCAGTCCCCTCCAGCCGAAAATAAAATACATCATTTCCATTGAAGAAAAAATCTGGCTAGAAAAAAAAAAAAAAAAAAATGGTTTACAAAAATAAAAAATCAACCAAATATAACCCTCTTGTTTTGGTATCCAGCAAAAGTGTACATCACACAAACCTTACCTTTGGTATGAAGTTGTACTCTTGGAAAATGCCTGTGCAACGCCGGGCTAAATGGAGGGGAAACAGACCCGCCTAATGAGACAAAAACGTCGAAGAAATTACGAAAAAGTAAATTTTAAAGACAAAATATAGAAATCATTTACAAAAACGTAAATAATGACATTGAGAGGGGAAGAGAAAATTTCCATTGGCCAAAAAGTTATGCACTCGGAAAAAACCTCTGCAACGCCGGACCATGCAGTTAGTATTTATCGATCTCTTGAAGGATCATTTACGCTCGAAGAGTAAGCTTGTTGAACAGCATCCTACAGAACTTGTTATATTGCAGCCGAGAAAAATATCAAATCATTTCAAATTATGATAAAATTAACGACGATAAAGGAATTATGGATTTAGATGAGGGTTATATAATTCCTTTCAATGTTTTTCCATGGATATCCTTCTTAATACTGACGACATATTGGAAAGATGACTCAGCAACGAATCATGTTCTATGATAACCGTCGCCAGCGATGTTTCGGATGCAAAACAAACCGAAGACTCGTTCATCCAAGCAAGTGAAAGTTTTTTAATGAAACACCACAAAACAATGATAAAAAATGCTTGTAATGAATAATGCTTATTTCCAGTCTTATGAGACCGAACTCGTCAAGAACTTCGGAAACCCTTTCTTCTCTTGCAACTAATCTAATCGATGCCGCTGTTTAATGCTTCCCAACGGAACGCTAACATCAACAACGCATTCAAGTTCTTTTACAAATGTGACTGAAATGGAGTCTTTCAATGATTCTCATGATTTCTCTATATATTCTTTCAAGTCGGATCGAGACATGGATTTAATACCTTCAAATCTTATGTTTCTTAGTGATTTTGAAGATGTTCAGTCTATTTGGCCCCTCAAAGGGCTTATCCTCTTTAGACGAGTACGGATATCATGACCCCAAGGTGTCATAGTGATCTTTCTTCCCTCTATCTCCCCCTCCTCTTTTTTTCTACTTTTAGGAGGCTCATCTCATTTTTGATGAGTACAGGTGTTACGATCCCAAGGTCCCCAAGTGAACTTTTACCCCTTCGCTCCTTCCCACCTTTATTTCATGCGTAGAGACAGACTACAGCTACAAATAATTAAAATTAAAAAAAAATTTTAAAAAGTTATACTATATGTAAATTTTTATTTTCCATTGTTGGACTTTACACTCATTAAGAATCGATTTTCATACAAAGCCCGGGATGAAAATATTATGAGTGAAATAGTTTTTTAAAAAAAAAGTGCTACGTGAGCTCCTGCGCATGCGTTAAAAAATATCTGTTCTAAGAAAGAAGGAAGAGTTTCTACTTTTTCTTCATTTTTAAAATTGCGCGATTGTTGTTTTCTTACCGAAATCAAACACAAAATAACTACAGAATTGGAAAGATCATTTTTATCGCTAAGATATACGGTATATATATATATATTTTATCTTTACAAAAAACGATATTTCTACTTTTTACGATTTTTTCTAAAATGAGACAATGTCGATAAAAGTATTTTCAATCATTCTGTACGTACTTCCAATGAATCGAAATTCTATACTAAAACAGGCCATACTTCTGTATTTTAGAATCAGTGATTTAAATTATAAAATGCCGAAAACTTTTCTTTCATACGATTTTTCAAAAAATTCTCAAAATTCTAATTAAACATTTAATAACTTCGTCTTTTTTAAAAATAATCACATTAAACTTATTTTCTGTTTGTCAAACATTATTATCAGTGTTCTGTCCAAAAATTAAAATGATCACTAAAAAATTACAGATTTTTTAAAAAGTTTTTGTATTTTTTATCTAATACCGTATTTACCAGAATTCATTTACGTAGTAATTATTTATTTTGTGGGAGGTAAGGTGTTTAAAAGGTTAGGATGAGGTGCTTTGTATTCAGCACCTGTCCACCCAGATGGATTGTAATACGTCTGACACCCCATACTTCTTACTCTCGCATATTTTATAAAATTTCTTCAGTTGATACATTCAATAATTCTGCCACATATATAACGCCACGTGAGAAATTAAAGCTACCATGTGGAGCGAGGGTTATTTCAAGATGAGCCAATTGCTTTAGGGTCGTCGCCTGTTTTGAAGACTGCCTTCAAGAAAAAAATCCCACTAGCGCATCTTTCTTAGTTTTTACAGATCCTACCAACAAAAATGGCTTTTTTAATTAGAAATGGTGACAAATTCACAAATGTTTCAGGAGTTTCAAGTACAAAAAAAAAAGAACCCAAGGTCATTTGTTGTGCCCCATAGGGAGAATTACTTCTGGGTTCTATGATTGATTGTTGATTTTTTTTGGCGCAAGAGCCAAGTTTGGTTATACTGCGCCCCACATTCGTTAGTATATTAAAACTTTAAAAATATATACACACAATAAATATATATATAAGTATAAAAATATATTTCAAAACGTCAGAAGAAAAATATAAAATTGAGCAAGGGATTTTAAAGTGTATATATGTAAAAAAAATAGATATCTTTTTTTAAAAAAAATCTAATGGTACAAAAAATCATTAAGAAAATTATATTTCATGTAAAACATCAGTTGTGCGAAAGGGAGGGGGAGTGGATGGGGAGTTTCCCTAACCAAATCAGTCAAAGTTAAAAGATTGGTTTTAAAAATGTTGTTTCTTTTAGATGAATACTTTGGACATTCTATTAAAATGTGTAAAATGGAAAGGTCACATAGACAAAAGTGAAAGTTTGGGTTCTATGAGAGATATTTGTTTTTCCAGTATTCATCCACCCACAATGGAGCCCAACAAGTGGATACAGCCCACCAGTCATCTGACAAGCGTTAGGCACGGCACTTACCTCAGAGGTGGCACTGAAGTACAGTTTTACAAGTTCGATATGTGATCCACCAGTTCACCCAGGGCACCCCTAACTGCAACACTAACTCTAAGGCAACTGTCTTTGGGAATCTAAAACACAATTAGAAACCCTAATACGTAGTCACCAGCTAATGTGAAAACTGAAACAAAAAAGAAAACCAACATCCATCGCAACAGTAAATTAATTGCCAAATTAAACAATGCACACACAAACCCAAACCATGAGCAATGCAAAAACAAATGTAAGTATATAAATAATATTCCCTTAGCAATAACAACAGCACCCAGACCACGGTTCTTCTTCAAGAAAAAAAAGCGGCTCATATACCCCGAATATAAAGAAATAACATCGGATATAAAAAAGACAATCATCAGACTCAAATCATTCAAGAAATAAACTCAGTCACCAGCAATTAGAATAATTCCAAAATGTTCGACGTATTGAAAATCAAAATAATACTTTCGAAAACAAAATTTAATCACAAAAAAACAATACAAGTTGGTGAATAGGCAATATTTGGAAACTCAAGAAAGGAAATAGACGCGTATGTAATAATTATTAAAACAACTAATTACAAAAAAATATTAACTTAAAATTAAGTTTCACAACGATATATACAACAAGATATATATCCCCCGATTTCATTTCCTAAATTTATTACATTCTTTATTAATGAGTTATTTAACAAACCATTTTCCTATTGTTTTCAGGATGACAGGTACAGCGACCATTCTCAGTTGTTTGCTGCTGGCGTTAGTCCTATATAACTTTTGGCATATGCAGTTACATTTTTCAATAAATATCCCCTCATTTCTAAATTTAATATATCTGCTATATTTATTAAAAAAACTTAATCAGCCCAAAAATGTACAGAAACGTAACATAGCCAGCCATAACAAATCCATAGCCAAACAAACAAACTCTACCGCCCAAACTATAACATATTACAAAATTAAAACTTACAGCTGTTCATTCAATATTTCGTACTAAGAAACCAATGAGAGAAAGACTGTTTAACCTCGAATATAAAGAACGCAATATTACACAGACTCGAATCGTTCAAGGAAAAAACTCCGTCACGGGAAGCTAGGATAATGCGAAATTTTTCCACGTATTGAAAATCAAAATAATAGTTTAGAAATCAAACTTGAATAACAAAAAATAATACAAGTTGGTGAATAGGCGATATTTGGAAACTCTCATGAAAGGAAATAGACGCGTATGCAATAATCATTAAATCAAGCAATCACTAAAAAATATTAACTTAAAATTTACGTTTCACAAAGGTATATATAAGATATTTTCCCCCGATTTCCTCTCCTTACATTCAATATCCATCAGTTATTTAGCAAATCATTTTCATATTTTTCAGGACGACAGGTACAGCGACAATTCTCAGTTTGTGGCGGCTGACGTTGGTCCTATTTAACTTTTGGAATGCATTTACATTTTTCAATATCCCCTCATTTCTAATTTTAATATCTCCCCGATATATTTATTTAAAAAACTTAATCAGCGCAAAATGTACAGAAACACACCATTCTCAGCCATAAGAAATCCATAGCCAAACAAACAAATTCCACCACCCAAACTATAAACATCCACTAAACTAATTTTAGCACCTATACAATATCCCTCTACCGTAACAAAAATACTTAAACCTTAAAACTTTTCCGAGACAATATCACCCAGACAAATATACTGAAAAAAGACAATAGTACCCAAACCATTCATGAAAAAGACCAGCTGCCGGCAATGTGTAACAGAACGTAGGAAGAAAAAATTGACAGCAACCAAATTGTAACTCGAAGTACAAACCATGATGAATATATTGAACTGGATTATATATATATATAATCCAGTTCAATATATTCATCATGGTTTGAATGATATATATTTTAACTTATATATTTTGAACTGGATCAACTTTCTGTTCAGTCCTCTAGCCATCATCTGAAACATCAAAACCTAAAAGAAAAAAATCTGCCTGGAGGAAACTGAAAAAGACAAGTTTCAAAGATTACAAAATCAGTGAAACCAAAAAAATAAACCAAACATCAAAAGAACCTAAATATGAATTCATAATCAAAATTTTCAATAATTTCAATCAACAAGAATAGAAACAAGCCACTTAATTGAATTACTATCTCTAAGAACATTCGTTTTCAATCATGATGAGTGTTTGCCGTGGAAAAAGAGGCCAAAATCATTGACACAGTCGGAGACACTGCGGGGTGTAACGTCCTAGCCATATAAGTGAGGACACTTAGTTGATATGTTGAAGATTTATTTTCCAAGCACACAGGACAGGTCACAGACACTAAATAATTTACATTATATACATGTTTTAAGTAAAAATCATTAATATTCCGAGTGTTGACATTTGTAGAGAAATAATCCCTTACGCTCGCGGATGGACCTAAAAATACAATCTCTCTCCTCCAGAGGAAATCACACACTCTCCAAATCTCTACACGCTCACGGATGAAGTACGCAAAATCTCTCTCGTCGAGGAGATAATCACACTCCCAATTTCCACACTGTGCTCACTGGCGGAGCCCACAGAATCGACCGCTCTCGTCGAGAGGTAAACACCGACTCACTCTGGATTGGCACTCGCGCATGCGCAGTGCTTCGGATCAGTCCACTTGCCAATTCAATAAATGCACTCAGACAACATCCATTTCACCCAAACTACACCAATATACTCAGACTAGACAACCTCAAACAGAAACACAACTTATATTATAAAAAGGACAATATCACTCAAACTCATCAAAAGAAATAGTCTCCGGCTGCAAAGCAAAGATCACCTCTTCCCAATACAACGCAACAACAAACTATATAGTTTCATTTCATTTTCAAAGAATCGATCTTTCTCTTCTGCAGGATGAAATCCCGTAAAGCATTTGACCTTGCGCAATTGGAGGCAAGATTGGAGGACTGCAATCCAAGAGGTAAGGGCGATCTACCCCCAAGTGGCATCCTTTGAAGATGAAGGCGTTGATCGCATTCGGTTAATCGCGACTGTTGTAAATTAAATGTAAAATGAATACATGGAGCTGCACGTCTTCTGAGAGTTCAACTTTTTTTTAGCTTGTAGAATCAGTTATGTAAAGCTCTTTGTGCTGTATGCATATCGTCTAATAAACCAAAATGTCTAAGAGGATGGACTATATCATTGGAATAACAAAAATATAATGAATATTATTGTCTTAACTGAATGGAAACTCGCGAGGTGCCTGTGTGTGCTTAGTTTCCTTTGTCTCTATAATAAATAAATAAAAAGTTACGTTTGTTATCTTTCATTTTTTGTATTTGTTGATATTGTGTCATTTGTTTATGCCTTGATTTGATTACTTGATTGCCTTATAAATGATTACTGTCGTAATGTACTGTGATTAGAGAAATAATTATTTATTTCTATGTAGCGTTTGTTAAGGAATAATAAGTAAATGAGGGTAAGTAATTCGCTGTAAGTATCATGGGATCTTTTTTCCTTGCGAACGCCTTTTTTCGATTGCCGGCAACATAGCAAGTGATGAGCGGAAGCCCCGCTTGGATCCCAGTAGACTTGACAGACTGGTTTTTCTAAAGCTTAGATATTAAGCATTGGGAACTATAAGCTATATTATCTATTTTCTAAACTTTTTAGTGCATATAACAAATACATTTAGAAAAAATATAAACATCTTCGTTCATACCTGATACTTTGACATGGGACAAAAAATAATTGTAATTGTCGAATTTCCTGAACTAAAAAATTCCCTGATTTTACTGATAAGAAATAATTTATTATGGTATATTTCTTGCTTTTCATAAAATGGATATATATTTACATTGTAAATGCAGACTTGAAAATAAATCGATTTTTTAGAAATCGATCTTTTGTACCTCGATTTTTTGTGAATCGATTCATCAGGTTACGTTTCGAATAATTTAAAAATCGATCTTTTACGAAGATAATTGCCATCCCTACTTTAAAAGTACTCAATATGGCTTTGTGAGAAAGTCTGATAAACAGATGAAAACCTCCAATGTTTATGCAATTTTAAAATGAAATAAATGGTAACAATTGTTTCAGAGTAAAAGTTATGGAAGTTGAGGAACTCGCATAAAATATTTCTTAATGATTGATTCATTATTTATCTGTTTGTTCAATTTATGGAACAAGACCAAAATAAGGCTAAGCTACGCTGTACAATGGTTTATAAATGCATTAATTTTTTTAAAAACCGATTCTAAATGAAAGATAATGTGATAAAATCGGATCATGCATAATTCAGTAAAAGTAAAGTGTCACAAAAATGGCAGTAATTTTTGACAGACAAGGAAATATATAGGATGAAAATGAGCATTTCTAACAACACCACAGCTAACACATCCTTCTGTTTTCGATCCATCCGCGTAGACAGGCGTGTACTTAGAATACTGACTCAAATGGAAAGCAAAGAGCTGCTGAAAAATAGTATCAGCAGTGTCTGATTTCCAGTAATCTAAAAAGGGGGCTTTTGTAACTGAAAATTGGGGCATCCCAAGGTGGAAAAGCAAGAATTTTATTTTTCTGTATATTAATGTTGCTTATAAATGAGTCTCATTTAATACAGCTTTTGCACTTTTAGAAAAAGACTACTAGCAATCACTAGAATAAAATCAACTGATAAGAAAAATGTAATGATAATAAAATAATGGAAAAAATGTCTGGGAGGAAACGTTTGACAAAAAACTTTCAGTTTAAATATGCTCTTAGGAAGCATCAATCCGGAATCACTTTAGAAAACAATTAAGGTATCCGACTACTCCAAAACCATGATTTCTTAAAACAATTCGCAATTGTTTATGCTTTTATTTTTTAGGCCATCTTATTAACTTAATAAAAATATCAAGTTTTTTTTATTTTCCATTCACTAGAGAAAAACTACGTTTTAATAAAAGCAGATACCGTAACTTTACACAAGATGTCCAACTTTAAAATGCGCTTACTCGAAATGTGTTTTTTTCGAAGAGCTCAAACGGGGACAGCAATTGTTCAAAAAGTTTTGAAATTAATTTGCTGAAATTTTTTGTGTATGGTCTGTATAACTGTAGAAGTGTTTTGACCTTCAGATTTATAAAATCACTGTTTCATTTCAAAATTTACATTTTTACATGTGCATGTAATAATCCCTGTTTTTTCAAACAATTTCATATAATCACTAAGATAAAGTGCTCTAGTTTTTGTAAAAAATAAAATATCCCGCATCCGGAAGGTTATTTCAAACATGAATAACAAAGTAACAGATCAAAACTGAAAAATTGAGAATTTGTTCGTAAAATTTTGTTCAGAGAAGGCAATTTTTTGTATATTTTCAATAGTTTTTTTCCCATAATAATACATTTTTTTCTGTTTTGAAAATTTTAGGGTTTTTTCCTTAAAATATACTAAATAATAATAAAAATCACAAAAAAATCTGCATATTCAAAAACAAGTTATTGAAAGTAGTCGGATACCTTAAAAGAGCGGCTACCCTAAAGCCTAATAAGACAAATGACTAGAAATTTGATTTGATTGTTTGATTTTATGGCACAATAGGCAAATTAGGCTAAACTTCTCGAAACAATCAAATGACCGGAGAAAAGGGTTTTAATTGATGAGAAGGAACAAATATGACGTTTGATATACTAGGAGTAATGAGACTGTATTCACTTCTCACGGTGTGTTTCACAGCATCTTTAGGAAGGGGGGGAAGCATCACTTTCACTTCTTCCACAGGTAAATAATATGCGGATTTAATTTGATCGATTTGATTGTTTGATTTTTATGACACAAGAGCCAAATTAGGCGAAGCTCCGTTAAACAACTATTCAAAAAGTAATAAAATTTTGAAAACTAGTTTTAAATCGTAAATAATTTGATAAAGTCAGTTTTTGCTCAAAATGTTTCAATAGAATTTCAATTGGAAAAAGTAATTTACTATAAAAAATAAAAAATATAATAAATAATAATAATGTTCAAGTTTTCATGATTTTCGCAAAAAGTAAATAAATAATTCATTTATAAAAAGATAGGATTGTATTAAATAAATTCTATAAAAAATTATAATTGGTGTAACATACCGATTGCATGTAAGAAGGCAAAGAGATTTGGATGGGGATTTTCCCCAACCCCAAATCAGATAAAGATAAAATTGATGCATGAAAAAAAATTATGCGATGATGATTAAAAAGTGAACAATCTATTAAAATGAGATGGACAGAATACGGGACTTTACATGAAGGACATTCTGGGGCATTCTCACCCAATAAAACATGTCTGTGCGTAAAACGATTATGACCAAAGTGAATCCGAGTCAGCTTAACATTGGTTCTTCGCATCGGCATTACAAGCAAATCTCCAATGACAGGCTTCACGCAATGCCATTTTTTATTATTCTGCAAATTCCATGATTCCCGCCAGGCATTATCAATACGATGCTGGATGACGCGCTTCGTTTCACAGAGGGGAACTGTTATCCTCAATTCTGTTGTTGCCGACTGAACAACGATGTCCCACGTGGTTTGGTATCCAACAAAACTGTATACCACAGCACTTGCATGCTTGATTGATTGATTGTTGATTTTTTTAGCGCAAGAGCCAAGTTTGGCTGTACTGCGCCACACATTCGTTAGTATATAAAAAATTTTAAAATATATGCAAACAATAAAAATATATATAAATATAAAAATGTATTTTAAAATGTCAGAAGAAAAATATAAAATTGAGCAAAGTTTTTAAAAGTGCATAAATGTAAAATTTTTTAATCTCTTTAAAAATCTAATGGTACAATAAAATCCTGAAGAAAATTATTTTCATGTAAAACATCAATTGAGCGTAAAAATGCAAAAAGGTTTGGATGGGGAGTTTCCCTATCCAAATCAGTCAAAGTTGAAAGATTGGTTTTAAAAAAGGTGTTTCTTTTAGATGAATATTTTGGACATTCTATTAAAATGTGTAAAATGGAAAAATCACATTGACAAAAGTCGCATACTGGGGGACACTCTCCTAGCAATAAATGTCTATGCGTTAGACGGGTGTTTCCGATACGAAGTCGAGTCAAGCGGACGTCACGTCTTCGTACTGGTACTGCTGCCCAATGAACAGTGGAAGGATGAATGCTATGTAGTTTGTTGATGATCTGTTGATCCCAAGTCTCTTACCATATATGATGGATATAGTGCTGTATAGAAATTTTTAAATCCTGGTAACAGACAGGATACTGCATGTGTTCAGGCATGGATCGTGCAGCGTTATCAGCCTGTTCATTACCAAGTATACCCACGTGTCCAGGTACCCAAGAAAAAATTATATCAAAACCCTTTCTTTCTAATTTTCGCAGAAGTATAAGTATTTCCATCACAGTGGGGGTGTCTACGTTCTGTTAAAAATTGTAAGAATTCTGGAGCACTCGTGCTGTCAGTGCACACACAAAAATGACGGTAGTTGGAAATTAATATATGTTAAAGTGCGACAAGAATGGCAGTTAATTCAGCACTAAGGACAGACATAGAATTATGTAAGATAAAACTTAGAATGGTATTGTTAAAAACAACACACCACCCAACATCTCCTGCAGTCTTCGAACCGTCCGTGTGTAGACTGGTATGTACTTAGAATACTTACTGCGATGGAAAGAATAGAGCTGCTGATAAATAACATCAGCAGTGCCTGCTTTGTCATAGCCTGAAAAAGGGTTACTATAATTAAAAATTTGGATGTCCCAAGGTGGAAAAGCAAGGATGTTATTTTCCTGGATATTTGTGTTACTTAAGTGGGTGTCATTTAGAACAGCCTTTGCTCTTTCCGAAAAGGGCTTGATGTTAAATGAACGGGCGTCATAGAGACGGGCGAGACCAGTGGCAAGAGAAAAGGGATTTATTGGATGAGAATGAACAGACATGGCAGGAATAAAGTTTTTGGCGCTTAACTGCCTCCTTCTGAGTTCTAATGGTGGTTGATGGCCCACCACATACAAGCTGTTAACAGGCGAAATTCTGAAGGCACCAGAGATGATTCTCAGGGCAGAATGATGTATTGTGTCCAATCGTCATAAGACAGATGCACGAGCAGAACCACACACTACACAACCATAGTCCAAACGTGAAAGGATTAGTGCTTGATATACTCGGAGTAACGAGACTATCGGCTCCCCATAAGGTGTTTGGCAGCACTTTTAAGATGTTGAAGGATCGTTCACACTTCTTCCGCAATTAAAGGACATGCGGAAGGAATCTCAATTTACAGTCAAAGATTACTCCGAGGAAGTGCACCTCACTTACTATGGGTATTTGTATATTTACTACATTAATAAGAGTATCTGGATGTAGGTTACGCTTTCTGCAAAAATGGACACAGCTGATCTTGGAAGGAGAGATCGTGTGACTATTCTGATCACACCACTTAACTAATCGATTGACAGTTGTTAGCAGCTGTCGCTCAATTAGTCGCATATCTGAACCTTGAGAGTCAAGAAAGGTGCTCCCTCCAGGGAGAATTGCTTTGGGGTTCCATGAGTGAAATATTATCTTCATCCCAGTACGCCTCCACCCACAATGGAGCCCAACAAGTGAGTCAGACCTCTGTTCATCTGACATCCTTCAGGCACGGACTTACTTCAGAGGTGGTACTGTGGTATAGTATTACAGGTTCGAGATATGGTACGTCAGTTCACCCAGGGAACCCCTAACTGCTACACTAACCCTAAAGCAAGTGTCTTTGGGATTCTGAGAGAACCCAATTAGAAACTCTCAGATACAATCACCAGCCGATTGACAGGAGCGGGCTCACTCCTTCCACCCGTCTACAGAGAAGCGTGGGCCGAAGGGAAGGCAACAGGTATCCCCAGAACACCATTTTCTGCCTTACGAGATGCTGCACACCGCAAACATGTGGGTTGGCAAGCCAACAACAAGCTAAAAAACATTAATGATGTTTTAAAAAAAAGGAGAGAGAAAGAAGAAAGGTAGGGAAGAAGGAGGTAGAAAAGAGGGACAGGGAGGAAAGATCACTAGGGCATTTCGGGGTCTTGATACCCGTACTCATCTAAAGAAGATGAACCCCCTGAGGGGCCCGTCTACAGCAAAGCGTGGGTCAAAGGCATTCCTAGGACACCATTTTCCTCCTTACGGGACGCCGCACGCGGCAAACATGTGGGTTGGTTAACCAACGTTGTTAATCGAAAACAAATGAAGCGACATAATCAAAACATTGAAAGAAATATACGAAAAGGAAACTAAATTAATGCAAACCAAAATATGTTAATAAATAATTGTAAGTTTTCTCATTAGAAAAAATTTATACTTTATAATATGTACATTTTTAACTAGTGGTCTGTGGTCTAGACGGGAAAGAAAGAGAGGGAAAAAGGGGATAGAAAAGAGGGGTGGGAGGGAGAGATCCCTAGGTTACCTCGGGGTCGTGACACCCGTACTCATCCAAAGAATATGAGCCCCCTGAGGGGAAATAATATGTGGAGGGAAAGTTAGTTAAGGGAACCAGGACATGCTCGAAAGAGTAAAATGCCAAAATTAAGACCCTTTGTTTATGAGACATATATCATTTAAAATTTCCAATAGAGCTTAGATTTTTTTATGTCTATAATAAAGATAATTTAATTATTCTGTAGAACTACAAAAACAACTTTTTACTCCAAAAGTTTTTTTTTACTACTTAAGGGGACACATTACCCTAAAAATGACGATTTTAACGAATTTTTTTTATTGCCTTATTTTACTTGTGTGACTTTTTTAAATATGTTTATAAAATTTGATAGCTCTAGCTGCATTATTTTGCGAGTTATTTAAATTTTTTTGACAGTATGTTGAAGCGAAACCGAAACTAAAAGATTTGCCGTCTGCTTCTTATGCAGACGCTATCATCCTAGCCTAAACAATTTCGATTGATTTACTTTTACACGCGATTCTAAAGCTTTATACTTTAATTAGAAGAGAAGTGAATTAATTCGTTTGTTTTATGCAAGCGAGAAACGATATTCCATTTTGTGTGTGTGCTTTGCATCCTTTTTTCTTTTTCTAAAACCATTAGTATCAAAACTAAAGGCTTTTTTCAAAGCCAATTATATAATCAATTTATTTCTTTATAATTTTAAATATTCGTTTGAATATCTTTTTATTAATAAGTAAACTTTAATTCATCATGCCTAGACAAAAGCGATCGAGTCTTGTTAGTAAACAAAAAGCTAACAAGAGATGGTGCAGTGAACACTACAGTCATGAAACTGATGTTTTCCTCAGCATTACCAGAAAGAAATATGAGATGCCAAACTTTAGAAGACAGCTGCTTGAACGATTTAAATTGTTGTGAAAATTCTGAAGCCCCTCATTATGTAATAATGGATGTACAGTTTTTAAAAGGACTTTTAAAAACTTATTGTGGGATGTTTGCAAATCGTATTCACTAAAAATTGACATTGGTGAAAAGCTTGGGGATTTTCCAGAAAAATCTCTGTATTTTGCACTTCTTGTGATATAATTAAATCAAGTAACTTTACATCCAGACGAATTTTTGACAGTGAAGGTAATGAAAACCAATCATTCGACATAAACATGCGCATGGTGCAATCATTTTTAAGTTTTGGGAAAGGCTATTTAGCTATGGAAAAATTTTGTATGTTAATGAATATGGATTTACCCTCAAGCAGAACATTCAATATATATAAAAAAAAGTTATGTAAATCTTTGGTTAGATCTACAGTAAAAAGCTTGAATGATGTTCAAAGTCAGGTGAAAAGTGCTTATCAAAGTAATAGTGCCATTACTGATATAGATGTTACTTTTGATGGTACTTGGTTGACTCGGGGACTTTCGTCTCAAATAGGTGTAGGTTGCGTGATTGACCTTCTTACTGGATTTGTCATGGATTTTGAAATTATATGTCGAAACGCTGCATTGAATGTGAACACGCAAAATCTGGTTTGGGAGAAAATTCAGCAGAATTTCATGTGTGGTATGAAGGACATATATCTTCATGTGCTATCAATCGCGTGGGATCATCTTGTGCCATGGAACAGGAGGCTGCTCTTAAATTATGGCAAAGATCTGAAGATAGTGGTTTTCGATACACGACACTATTGTCAGATGGTGATGAAAAACATATCAATATTTAAATACTAAGGAAGTTTATGGTCCCGAGATAAAAATAAAGATAGAAGACTGCATAAACCATGTTAGCAAGAGGCTAGGTACATCTTTACGAAAAAGCTGTTAAAGAATGGTGGGCAAGAGGTGTTTCCTTGGGAGGGAAATCCCGTGGCAGTTTAAAGGAAGAGAGAATTAAAAAATTGTCACAATACTATCAAATGCGATTAACTGGAACAAAGGTGACGTAGAAGCAATGAAAATTGCAATTTATGCAACATTGTTTCATAGTATATCAACGGACCAAAAACCTCAACATTTTAAATGTCCGACTGGAAAAGATTCTTGGTGCTTTTTCCAGGCTGCTCTTGCTCGTGGTGAAGTACCGGGTCCTCACGTGAAGCATGTGAAGACACCCTTGAAGGAAACTCATTTAGCCAAAATTATGCCAATATATCAAAGATTAGCTTCAAATGAACTCCTTCAAAGATGCATAAGATGTGTGACACAAAATGCAAACGAGAGCCTTCACAGCATCATATGGGGTAAAATGTTCAAAAGAAACGTCAGCGACACTGCGTCGAGTTACTATTGCTGTTTGTGATGCAGTTTGTGAATTCAATTTTGGTACAAAAAATCATTAGAAAATTTGCAAAAGGAAAATGGGCTTGCTTCAAATAAACAGTCAAAAATATTGGCTGTTTGGCGAGACTACCGTAGAGTTTATCAGAGGAAAAGAAAAAGATTGGCAGTGTATGCAATTGCTCGGAAAAAAATTGCGTTACCAAAAAAGCGGCGAAACGCCTAATTCATTAAAAAAAGAAGGAATAACATATGAACGGGGTGGTTTTTAATAATATTTATTTACAATTAGAATATGAACATAAAATGAATGTTTTATAATTTCAAAACAATTGGTTAGTGCATTTGATATATATATATATAATATTTTATATATATATATATATACATTGTAATATTTTAATACATTTAATTTTAATATTTTATTTATAATATTTAATAACTTAGAATGTATTACTGTCTTAAACTATTTACTATGACCTAAATTGCAACATATGTAAGAATGAAGGCCAAGGTTTAGTTCTTTTCTGTATTTTATTGACTTTCAAAAGTTTAAACGTTTTTCACGACTTTATATTTTTCATCGTGATCATATATTTAAAATGCTAAGGCTTTTTTTGTATTCATTATAAATCTTTGAAACTTTTCCTGGTTATTTTGTATAAAATGTTTGATAATTCTGTGCATAGTTTAAGGATTTATATGAAGAGCTATTTTTTAAAAGATCCATAAAGTTAGATATATGTTTTTTTTACTGTTTTGTATCACTTCATTCCATTTAATCTTAATTTATTTCCTTTTTAATATGTGCTAATTCAGCATGAATTTTGCATTAAAAATGCTTAGTACAACTTGAATTTTAATATATATTAGAATGGATACTATATTTTAGCTCTTTCAATTATTTTTTTTTTATTTCAAAAACTTTAAATTGCTTTTTCTCAGCTTCTTAATTTTCATGATGATCATGTGTTTGAAATGCTAAGGCTTTTTTATATTCACTATAAAATTTTGAAACTTTTTCTGGTTGTTTTAAATAATATGTTTGATAATTCTGTGCATGGAATAAGTATTTAGAGGAACAGTTATTTTTTTAGAAATCTATAAAGTTAGATATAGCTGTTTTTTACTGTTTTTATAGTGTCTAAGAGAAAAAAAAATTCTAAAAATAAAAGTATCACTTGTAATACTAATCCCATGCACAGAATTGTGGGAAATACTTCCAGAAATATCAGAAAAAAAATGGATTAAAAATATTCAAATTTGTAAAAGTAGTAGGAATTTTAATAACTTTAAATAATTTTAAAAATTTAAAAATTTAAAATTATTGTTTGTTTAAAAATAGTATTTTGCTTATGAAATGTTTATTACAGATGTGTTCGAATACAGTGCATGTAATTTTATTCTTATAACTATCTAAGTAAAAGAAATTGTGCACAGGGTAAAGTGTCCCCTTAATTTAAGTAATACATAATTTTTGAGAACTCGTAATATATACTTATGTTTAGGTACCATTTTTTAAAACAGTATCCTTTTTTTATGCAAAATATTTTTTACACATATATAAAACAATACAAAAAATACAGTGAAACCTTTTTTTTAGTAAAATTTTAGTATATTTTCTTTAAAAAAATTATGAAACTTTGAAATTTGAATTTTTTTTATTTTTCTGCTTTTTTTTATGCATAAAACAATTTTTAAAAAATTAGGCACTATTTTGATAGAAAAAAATTAGGTTCACTATATGCATAGGCATCTTGTATAGAAGTATAAAAAATGAGGAATCATATAGTGCAATTTTTTTTTTAAAAAATGTACCTAAATGCAAAAAAATATGCTTTTGAGAAAAAGTGAAAAAACTAAAATAAAACAATATTTTCACATATTAAACACTTAATTAGTATTTCCTTGCCTATCTTTATATGACTAATAATAATCCTTAACCATTTACTAGAGTTACAAAAGTAATTTTAAATTCATATGTTTTTTTTCCCTTTGTTTTAGCTAACATGAACATAATTTTCGAGATCTTGTAATACATACACTGCTGGACAATTGCTAAGGACGGATAACACTATCATCCATAGCAACCACAAAATGAAAGGAAGCAAAATGTGGAAAATTAGAATAAGTGCGGGATATTAGTAAGAAGAAGTATGGGTATGCAAATTTTTTTTCCACGTCTGTTCATCACGTGATAGCGTTCATAAGAGCTGTAAAGGTTTTGACGCGTGTGGACAGTTGTTGTTTCAAGTCAAAGTTTTACAGGAAAGATTTAATAGACGAACTTAAAATTTTTGGCATGTCTTCCCGACATCACATAGATGATTTTATGCGTGGCCGAATGATTGGAAACATCGAAGAAGGGCGAAAAATAACAGATGTTGCCAGGGAGTTCGACATCGCTCACAGCGTTGTTTCACGGCTGTGGAAGTCATTTAAAACTACTGGAATGTGTAGTAGACGGCACGGGAGAGATCGTGTTAGAAGTACAACGCCTGCAGAAGACAGATATATCGTCCTATCAGCAAAAAGGAACAGGCGCACCACAGCTCAGCAGGTGGCAAGTCAGTTTCTTGCTGCCTCAGGAAAGCAGATCTCCCGAAAAACTGTTGATAGACGTTTGAGGGGAGGAGGACTATACGCACGCAAACCTGTTGTGTGTGTCCCATTGACCAGACAGCACCGTACTGCCCATTTGAAATGGTGTCGTGAGCATTACAATTGGACTGAACAGGACTGGGCATGCGTACTATTCTCAGATGAGGGTAGGTTCAGTCTGTCATCGGATTGTAGACGCCAACTGATCTGGCGCGAGAGTGGTACTGCTTATCGTCCAGAAAATATCCAGGAAAAGGACCGATATCCGACATGCAGTATCATGGTGTGGGCTGGCATCATGATCAATGGCCGCACGCGTCTACATGTGGTTGCGAATGGGACTATGACGGGCCAACGATACATTGATGAAGTTTTACTTCCTCATGTTCGTCTTTTCCGTGGTGCTGTCGGTGATAAATTTGTTTTTATGGACGACAACGCAACATGTCATTGAACACTCGCTGTTCAGGATTGTCTAGACAGCGAGGGTATTCAACGTCTCGTATGGCCAGCGCGTTCTCCAGATCTAAACCCCATTGAAAATGTGTGGGATGCTTTGGGGAGGCAAGTTGCTGGTCGAAACTATCCTCCGACAAACAAGAACACCCTCATCCGTGCACTCACAGAGGAATGGGATAAATTGCCTCAACAGCTGCTGGATAATGTTGTGCAAAGTATGGCACGACGTGTGGAAAGTTGCATCACACTCCACGGTGGACATATCCCGTACTGATACCTTTCTTTAAGGTGCCTGCTGACTTTTAGATGCATTGTTCCATTTTTCCGTACGCAGATCAAATGAACATTTTTTTTTTCCTTTCAGATGTTTCACAGCTTTTGTACTTTCCAGAACAATAAATATTCTTTATTCTAATGTCTGAACAGTGTGGCAACTATATTTTATCCTACTAGGCCTCATGTCTCGCTTAATGTTATGCTACATAGCAATTTGTGATCCGTCCTTAGCAATTGTCCAGCAGTGTATTTTCATGTATAGGTACCATTTCTTATAAAAATATTCTTTGAATATACAAAAAAATTTACAAATATATATAAAGTAACATATTAAACATAATGAATTTGTTTTTTAACTAATTAATTGCATAATTTCTTAAAAATAATCATAAAACCTTAAAATTATGAAAAAATCTTAATTTTTTTTACATATAAAATCAATTTTCAAAAAATTAGACACATACTAAAAGATATTTTGTTCACTGTATGCACATGTATCCTGTTTAGATATATAAAAGGTTTCAAACAATATGTGTGTGTGTTCTACCATAGTTTTTTAAAGTGTACCTAAATTTAAAAATATTAAACATTCGAGAAAAAATATAATAAAACTTAACAAAAAAATTTCTCCTTACATTATAGATTTGATTAATATTTCCCTGCTTGGTATTCATTTTCTTCATCTGTATCTTATTCTGTTTATCCATTTTCCTTTTTACAGACCTTCTTTTATTTCTGGCTTCCAATGACACTTTATTTACTATACGTTCAGCCTCAAAAATTCGTTTCTTATCAATTATAAGTAAGATACATTCAGTGTTGTATCCTGGTTCAATGCCCAGAGCTTCAAAGACTTTGATCTTACTTACATATTCTTCGTTAAAACAAATTACAGCATGCATAACTCCAAATTTCAAAGTTTCAATGCCAGCAAAAACTGTTTTAGAAATTCGCTCCCAAAAATACATTTGTTAAAACTTTCATTGTGATTATGTGTTCTTCCATGAAAGCACTTTTTCAAAAAGTCCTCTGTGAGATCCCGAAACACTTTTTTCACTTTCAATAAAATTGACTCAGGTAAAGAATGCTTGTGAATATAAAATTCCCCCGTAGCAATGCTACGGTTATAACCGCACCAGCTATCCTCTCCAAAAGGACACAAAGCGTGTTGAGGATTATCCTCAGTACTTAGTTTATGAAAATAAATAGCCCATATGGCTCTTTTCATGTCCTCCACAGATGACAAATTTTTACGGATTGCTAGCCCATAATAATGTTGGATTGAGTCCACTTCTTTAAGCGTTAGCCGTCCACGTCCCGAAATATTTTCCCCATCTGATAGCTTAATGCCTTTGCTCATTTTTAGAATGTTTCTCAGCCTTGTGCCCATACGCTTTTGCAAATGGCCAACACATTCTAATTTTTCAACTTCTGTGTCGACATATACTTTTGCTTCTTTTATAGTAAGAAATCCTTTTGAGTCCCCATCACCAAGATACCGCGTATAACATGCTTTTCGAGATGTTTCAGATCGCTGAAATATACTTAATACCCCCCGACATTCCATTCCCTCACTGAATCCTTCGTAATTTTTAGCACAATTTTCACATGGTTTTTTTTTACCCTTACATGAAGAACAATATTTTGTGAGAGCTTCAAAGTCGATAACCTTTCCGTTCTCAACAGACGTAGCACATACAACTCCATTCAATGAAGAATAGCCTCTTTTATGCCATGTGCCATCCACAGCCACAGCTATATTTGAATTATTATCATTCGCTATGACTGCTTCGTGAACAGCTGCATTCATCGAGTCTTCACTAATTGTTTTTAAAACATTTAAAAACAAAGAATTATGGCGTTCAAACTTTGCAGGTGGTGGAGGCAAATTCATGAGCCCACAGAATATTCGAGCAGCTGCTCCACCTTTTCCAATAGCTATCATTCCATTTGTCAATCTTAGGTTAACATCATAACATTTATTTGATATTTTTGATGACATTGTGCTCGTCGATTCTCCACAGTTGTGACAAATTATTTCCAAACTCACAGCTAAACCTCTACGACTTTTTAAATCTTCTCTCAGCTCAATTTTCTCTGAAGAACAGCAATATTTACATCATAAGAGATTTTTTCTAATGGAAGATAATAAATCCAGTTCAACGATTATATTTACATTTTGAGAATCTGTTCTTTTAGTAAAACCAGTATTTTAATTTTTCTCCTAGAAGCACTTTCCACGGAATTCGAAAGCAATTTTTCAGTCGATTTAGACTTTTTATGTTGATTGCTAGAATACTTCCTTCTGCCAAATTTCTTTATTCTTGGCATAATTACTTGTTTAAAAAAAGTTAGATACTTATAAAATATTAAGAATATTATTAAATATAAGTAAAAAATAAACATTTCTTACGAAAATTAATGTAAAATTAAGTAGTCGTATGCCACAAGAAACTTCGAAATAGACGAACTTGGTTCAAAACATTGCCGTAAAACGAAATTTAAAGTAAGAAATTTTGTCACACAGCTTGGAACAATAGCTCACGCATAAACGTGGCTAAAAAGTAGCGGGGTTATACATTCAAACGAAAAAAAAAATCAAAAGTTTATATAGATCAAACACAGGAAATCTACATATTTAAAGTTCAATGGGGCGTGGTAGGCATTTGTTTACATTTTTATTTTTCATATTTTAGGGCTATTTTATCAACAAACATATAAGTATTATACATTTTTAGATTCAGAAAAATAAGCACTATTTTTTAGAACTAAAATTGAAAATCGATTATTTGAAAGTATATGATGTCCCTGTTCGCTTAATCAAAAATTGCTTCGAGAGGCCACCTCATCGACTACAAGTATTTGTGGTGCAAAGAATTAATGTATCTGAAACGTAGGAAGAGAATACGTCTGAGAGAAAGGAATAATGTAATTGATGTTTATGGATAGAAATACATTCAAAGCAGGGAGAGAACCCGCATGATGTAAAAGCATATTCAAATGTTCGTGTTAAGCAAGAGTCATATAAGTTTTTGAGTAATTTTGCTTTAGACGCATTATTAGTTTTTTGTCGAAAGTCACACTGTCCATGCGAAAGGGAATTTTCAGTGAGAAAACATTTGGCAGGAGAAGTGGCCGATACGCCAAAACCAACCTTAAATTTTTCACGTAATGGTTTCAAAATTTTTATTTTTGTCTATCAGTTGATTAAAGTTTTCCTCTAAAAATGCCCATCATTTCCTATTAACGTTCACATTAATTTGTTTTTTAAGTCAGAAAATTTTCCATTTTTTTTTCTTCGGGCATAACACTATGTTTTTCCTGTTTGAATTGTCTCGACGTAGAAAAACACGTCTTGGGGCGGCTCGAAAACATTTTCGCTAATGGGATGGGGTACTACAGTAATTTACCCAATTTTATTTACAAAAGGGCACAAATCAAGCGCTATGATACTCTTTTCGGTGCTTACATATTATCGCACCAATGGCCACACACACAACTCTATTAATAACTCACCAAGTTGGCAACCCGATTTCCAATGTGTCGTAGGCAATCAGGTGTTTCGTTTCATATAATGTCGCCAATAGGTTGCGATAATACCAAGCACCTTTTTTTCTTTAATTTCTGATAGCACTTGCAAGAGCTGTGTGAGCATCATCAATATTCTTTTAACAACAACATTGTACAAGACATATTTTCTTGAAGCTAATAATGCATTTTACAATATTCGGAATGTCCAGATCGATATGAATTTTCTCGAATTGGGACGAAAAATTGAGAAAACTTTTTGCATCAATAATAAATTTTGCTTGTTTTAATTTTCATAGCTATAATTCACTCGTGATATTATGCGAAATCCCCAGTATTCATTTTGCGTTTACTCAGTCTAGCTATAATAACACTTTCGAGTTTCGTAGATAATTTATTTTATCTCCATATTTTTCTGCTTTTGTGAAGTCATCAAAAAAATTCATTAGGTGTTCATCTCTAAGAAGCAGCTCCAAAATTTATCCCAGAACAGTATCCAGTCTTGTAAAATTTTTCCTGGTTTGTTTTTGTGAAAGCTGTAGAAATATGTATTCGAAGGGCCATCACTTTTTAACGCCAAATCCAAAAAAAAAGTGCAGTACATGGTAAAATTTGATGGCGAGTACTTTTGCTTCACTTAAGACTTTCTACACTGACATTTACCGCAGTCACAGACGCCATAGGGAAACAAAATATGTGGATGCTATAAAATGTTAAAAAGATCCTCAGATATATATAGAAAGCTCAGTGAGAATTCAAATAAATGTTAAAGTTTTAAATTTCACCGAAACAGCATTTGTAATGCACGAACTTCGAAGTATCAACTCTTATGAAAATGTGCTCGAGCGTTCATTAAAATAGAAGGCAAAATGATTATTGTTAAGTCTTTGTAGACGATTTAGTCACAAATAATACATGAGATTTAGATTTAGTTCATCCTTTTTAAGAAGAAAACTCTTTTAGATCGTTAGAACTTTTTTGCTGCCATACCAGGAAAACTAAATTTATAAAAACAAAGATATTATATAAATATAGAGATGCAACATTACTCCTTCCCCAGTAACATAGTTACGATACAATATGCAATACATACAAATAAAAGTAAAAATGCAACAAATGAGTCATAAAATAATATACAACTAATCTCTGTAACGCGCTGGAAACGTTACATGTCTACCAGATATCGGGTAGTTTGTCCGTAAACCATTTGTGCGATGGTGTAATTTGTGTCACTACGTAGAGAGCCGATAGTAATCCGTTGGTAAGATCTGTGTCCATATAACTGAGTTATGTGCTCTGATGACTGCTTTTAAAGTGCGATGGATTCTTTCAATTTTTCCATTCCATTGTTGATGAAAGGATGTTGTTGTGCATATTTGAAATCCACAAATAACACCTATGCTTTTAAAGAGCTCAGATCTAAACTGAGTACCTTGATCAGTTATCACACGGTATGACATTCCAAAGCGTGAAATCTAGTGATTATAAAGTTCTCCAGCAACAGTTTCTGCCGTGATATTTGATAAAGGAATAACCTCTATCCAACATGTGAAGCGGTCAATGCAAGTAAGGTAGTTTATTTTTCCTTCTGATACAGGAAATGGACCTATGATGTCAACATGAATGACACTGAATCGATCATCTACTTCTTGAAAGGTGCCAATTTCTGAATGTGTATGTATATTAATTTTGTTCTTTTGACACTGGATACAAGATTTTGCCCATTGATTGACATATTTTCGAATGTTTAGCCAAATAAATCTAGAAGCTATTTGTTTAACAGTAAATTTCACACCAGGGTGTGCCAAGTTGTGAATTTTTTGAAACATGTACATTCGAAGAGGCTGAGGTACAAATGGACGAATGTTTGCAGTTGAAATATCACATCAAAGTAATTTACCAGAGTCGAGGGGATATTGTTTAAAATTTAAGGATGGTTTCAAGCGCAGTTTATTAAAATCTTCATTATCAACTTGTGCATCAACAATTTTGTCATAATCTATTTCAGAGACAGATTCAATCCTAGATAATGAATCTGCAACTATATTTTCTCCTCCACTAATGTGGCAAATATTTGTTGAAAATTGTGATATATATTGTAAATGACGTAACTAACTCGGTGAAGCTTTTTCATTCTTTTGATGAAAAGCATATGTAATTGGCTTGTGATCAGTATAAATAACAAAATTTCGTCCTTCAAAAAGATGTTTAAACTGTTTGACGGAAAGATATATTCCTAATAATTCCCTATCATAGGTACTTAATTTTTATGTGATTCAGTTAATTTTTTAGAAAAAAATTAAATTGGTGTCCAACTTCCAGCTTCAAACTGCTGTAATACCGATCCGATCGCAAAATTGGAAGCATCAGTAAATAAAGCCAATTGTAAATTAAGGTCAGGAAAGCTTAATAAAGTAGCATGTGCTAGCTCTTGTTTACACTTTTCAAAATTTTCTTTAGCTTACTCTGTCCAAAACAACTTTTTGTTTTCGTCATTCTTTTTCGAATCTTTTAAGTACTCGTGAAGAATAGCTTGATGCTTAGCAGCATTTTTTAAATATCTTCTATAAAAATTAAGAAGTCCAAGGAAGATTCTCAAAATCACGAATTGTTTCGGGTAATTTGTATCATAAAATTGCATCTACTTTCTCTGGAAGTGGCTTAGATCCTTTGGGTGTTATCAAGTATCCCAGAAATTCTAGATGAGTTACTCCCAAAGTTGACTTTGAGATATTCACTCGAAAAGCATATTTTTGTAAGCGATCAAACACAAGTTTCAAATGAGTTTTATGTTGTTCTTCATTTTCGGAGGCTACTAGAATGTCGTCCAGGTATGGAAAAACAAATTCTAGTCCAAATAATACTTCATTGATAAAGCACTGAAAAGTAGAGGGTGCATTTCTTAACCCAAAAAGCTCATAACATTAAACTCAAATAAGCCAAATGGTGTTATTAGGGCTGTCTTTTCCTTATCTTCCTCAACAATTGGAATTTGAAAATATGCTTTGAATAGGTCAATCTTAGAAAATATTCTATTCCCTTTTAAAATATGATGAAAACCTTCAATACGTGGAATCGGGTAACGGTCAGGAATGATTTGGGTATTTAAATGTCTATAATCACAGCATGGTCAAACACTTCCATTTTTTTTATTCACAAGATGTAGTGGGCTTGCCCATGGAGATTTAGAAGGTCGAAGGATATCGTTATCTAACATAAATTAAAAATCTTGTTTGGCTATTTCTAATTTTTTAGAATCCAATTGACGAGTTTTTGAGTAAACCGGTGGCCTTTAGTAGCAATGTAGTGTTTAACATCATGTTTGGTATTAGTAACTAACAAATTTGGTTTCATTAAATCTGAATATTGTAATAATATATTAGAAAATTTTGGTGTTTTATCCATTATGTTAATTTTATTTTCTTGCAAAATAGAAGAAATTTCCCCTTTAACATGAAGGTTAGTTATTCCATACATTAACTGTTTATTTCGGATGTCAATTAACAAGTTAAATTTATTTAAAAAATCAGCACCAATTATTCCTTTATCTACTTTAGCAATAATGAAAGGAAACTGGAACTCACGACGCAGCACTAGATTTAAAGTTAAAATTTTATGTCCGAAAGTTGGTATTTCTGAGCCGTTTGCTGCCAAAAGATTAAAAGAAACACAAAATTTTTACATGAGGCAGGAATTATTGATAAATCAGCAAGATCAACAAGAAAGCGTAAACCGGTGTTTTTGTCAGTTACAAAAAAACGGTAATTACGGCAATATTTATATTCTGTAGCAGGAGAGCTTGCCGCTAAATCTACTGCTTTTCTAAGTTTTCCAATGCCTTATTCCAGCAACATGGACTTTTACATTTTATCAGGATAACACTTGTTACCAAACATGAAGTGGAAATAACAGTATTTTCCATTTGGGTTGAAACGCTTACGAGATCGACTTCGACTTTTATTTCGAGTTTGATTGGAATTCTTAAATTCGCTTCTTGAATTTCTTCTGTTGTGATGGATAATTCTGAGATCCGTTGCTCTAAAAGGCTGACTTTATCCAGGATATTTTCATAGCAGAATAAATTTCTTGTGATGAATTTATTTCAAAAATTTTATCTGTCATAACTGACAAATTTTCTAAATTTTTCGAACTAGTAACTAAAATATTTTTAATGGAGTCTGGTAATTTATCTAGCCATAATGCTCTTAAAACTTTTTCGGAGATATTAACTCGACACACACACACACAGCCAAGGATTTCCTTTTTCTCAAAAGTTGACTGGGTTTCATGTCACCTAATGAGATTCCAGTAAGCAATTTTTTAATGCATTTTTCTTCACTATCTTTGAAAGTACTTAAAAGTCTATTTTTAGTACAAGAATATTTTTTTCATCACTCTGAATGATATCCCATATATTTTCTATGAATTTTGTATCTAACTGCGCAACAAGGTAATTAAACTTAGTCTCTTCTTGTTTAATATTAGCAATGGAAAACTGAGCTTCAACTTGAAAAAATCATATTTCGGGTTTTTCTTCCCAAAAAGGAGGAATTTTAACGCTTACCTTATATGTTTAAAATGTTTCCTGATTCGACTCTTTGCCACAGCAATTTCATTATTATCATCCATCATTTGAATATGTACGAGTTACCAGTATGTAGACAATTTAGTCACAAATAATACATGAGATAAGCAAAATAATTATTTAGATTTAGTTCATCCTTTTTAAGGAGAAAACTCTTTTAGATCGTTAGAACTTTTGGTTGAATCCTAGGAGGACCCACTTTTGGTCGCCAAATTTTGAGCGATAAAGGTTACAATATGGTAACCCTTCCATTTCATCCAAAAAGTTTGGATTTTCAAATCACCTAAAAAATGGCAACCCTAAAAAAGTACAACGTTTTTCGCCTTTTCCGAAAAAACGTCATTTTGACATTTGAGAAGGTTTGCTCTCCACCGGTTGTTGTTAAGAATGGCGTGTGAAAGGAAATTAATTGAAAGTGAGGGCTACGACAGGTTTTGTGCTCCTGGGCACAAAGGGAAAGAGACATTAGAATGGTGTATGAAAGCTAATTTAAATTGCTTCTCGTTATGAATGTCCGAGGTTTAAAAAAAAAAAATATGCGTTTGTAAGAACGAAAGGGAACGGTTGACGGCTACGAATGGCGTTGCCGCAACCAGTCGAAAGATAATCGCCACGCGACGTTGTTCGGAGTGTGAGAAAGGGCACTTGGTTTGGCGAAAGCAAAACTTGCTATAATAATTATCTTGCGTTTGACCAGATATTGGTTTGGCAAGAGCATGAATGCGATCTTGGTAAATGACTTGAAAGTTAATAAGAACAGGTCACAAGTTGGTGGATGACAATTTTCGTGAATTCTTGCATCGAACGCAAAGATTGTATCCACCAACGGAACATGACGAAATGCAAGCGTAAAAGGTAAGTGCATTTTAAATTTTTAAAATGATTGATTTCATGTATTTCTTCGATTTTATATTTGCGAAACGCCCCTTTCGTCCTTTTTTAAAAATGTAAATCATGTTGTACACTGGTTTAGAATGCTTTTTTAAAATGAATTTCATTGCTTTCTCCGTTTTTTTTCTTTATATAATGATTAATTTAATGTATTTATTCGTTTTTCATCTTTGCGAAACGCCCATTTTATCCCCGCTGACGCATGCGCTTCCCAAGAGTTTTCGTCATTGACGCCTTTTGAAAACCTTCAATTTGGCGCTTTTTAAAAAAATTTTTGTAGCCAAAAAACAGCAGTGGGTCCTCCTAGGATTTTACCGAACTTTTTATTCTCGTTCTTAGATCGCGCTACAATATGTCAACAACTTTTTCGTTGCCAGATCATGAAAACTAAACTTATAAAAACAAAGATATTATATAAATATAGAGATGCAACATCTCTAGGACATAATGGATTAAAATAAAAAAAAGGTCACAATTTAAAAGTCCTTTCTGAATTAACTTTAATTTGTTTTTTCGAATTAAAATTTTACATTTTTAAAAAATGTTCCACAAATTTGTAACTGTGTATCTAGGGTTAACAGACAGTTTTATCTAATTTATTTGATTTATCTGAATCTATCAATCAGATTCATCTACGCAGTAAGTTTGAAATTATGCCTGATCTGAGAGTTACGTCTTTTTCTACTTGAATAATTGATATCAGTCGGAAATACGCCATATATTGTTTTTTGATTTGGCCATGTAAGTACAAAAGATTATTATAGTATACTTTTTAATCAATTATTTATTGCATTCAATTAAATAAATGTGGGTACTTACGTATTATCGCAACCTATTGTTGACATATGAAACGATGGACCTGGTTGCTAATTCAGCGCATGCGACACATAAGAAATTGGGATTCCCAAATTTTCAAGTTATTAATAGAGTTGGCGATTGTTGCAATAATACGTTAGTAAAGGGTGTCTTTTTTAGAGGTATAGAACTTTAAATTGCAATAAAAGAACGATGTATTATTCGATTGACATGAATTTTTTTAATTCGAAAGATAATCTTGTGGCATTACATTTTAAATATGATTTCTGGCATATGACTACCACGGCTGGCTCAGATGTAGTCCAATCTGGACGTCCAATTTTCGATGACTTTTTCCAACATTTGTGGCCGTATATCGGCAATAACACGGCGAATGTTGTCTTCCAAATGGTCAAGCGTTTGTGGCTTATCCGCATAGACCAATGAATTTACATAGGCCCACAGAAAATAGTCTAGCTGTATTAAATTACGAGATCTTGGAGGCCAATTCGCAGGTCCAAAACGCGAAATTAGGCGGTCACCAAACGTGTCTTTCAATAAATCGATTGTGGCACGAGCTGTGTGACATGTTGCGCCTTCTTGTTGGAACCACAGCTCCTGGACATCATGATTGTTCAATTCAGGAATGAAAAAATTAGTAATCATGGCTCTATACCGATCACCATTAACTGTAACGTTGTGGCCTTCATCGTGTTTGAAGAAGTACGGACCAATGATTCCATCAGCCCATAAAGCGCACCAAACAGTCAGTTTTTCTGGATGTAACGGTGTTTCGACATACACTTGTGGATTAGCTTCACTCCAAATGTGGAAGTTTTATTTGTTTACGTAGCCATTCAACCAGAAGTGCGCTTCATCGCTAAACAAAATTCGCTTATGAAACTCGGGAACAACGGCAATCTCGTTTTGGGCCCATTCGACGAATCTACGCCTTGCTTGATCATATTTAAAATGTAATGCCACACGATTATCTTTCGAATAAAAAAATCATGTCAATCGAATAATACATCGTTGTTTTATTGCAATTTAAAGTTCTATACTTCTAAAAAAAACACCCTATACGTTAATTTGATATTGAGAGTAGTAAATAAGGGCAGATCTACAAGGGCTACAAGTTTTTTATTTATAATTCGGCGCATACATTTCACATTTAAAGGAATTATAGAATTACTTACACAACTAATTTTAATTGTGTAGTTTACTTTAATTTTCCTAATATATGCTTGTGTGTTTTTAATAATATAATTTATACGCAAAATTTTTATCTGAGAATGCACACGCTTTCCGAGTCTTATAAAAATAATTTCTCAGACTACAATAAAACAAGTTTTCTCTAATTCATTTCAATTTTTAAATTTTTTTTTAAGATTTTCATATTAACTTTTGCTTCTATGCTGCGCTCATATTTTTATTAGACGTAAAAATACAATTAATGTCATTTTTTCACAAGGTATTTAATAATTAAGAACAACTTTCAACATTGTAGTTTGTGATGTACCTCCCCTTGGAAATACATCCCTCGAAGTATCAGCGTGAGCTAGAGGTGTAGGGTCAACGTAAGAACTAGAATCAAACATTATCTTAATATGACTTTATTAAGATATTCAACTTAAACTTTGTACAAAGATAAATTAATGAATGCGAGAATCTATGATGACACAATACGTAACACACAATATAATACAGACCTATATCAATAATTGAACCGCCTAATCTTCAATTATAATTATAGTAAGTGATCATTCCTACCTTATATTATTCTGTAATAAACTTGTCTTTATCTATAGTGGTATGCAGCTGTACCTTTAGCTTCTAATCAATCACCAATATGTTTATCCACGACACGTAGGACTTGAATCTTTGAATAACGAACTTCAATACTCAGCCAATACCACAACGCACTTTAATTGTCGAACATTCCTTTACACTACCATTACATTGCTATCATTGCCATCATTGCCATTATGCTTACTCTAAGATCCTATATTTATCCTATATTATTTACATCTCTTCACTTCTCGTTTCTTGGATTTGGTTGGAAAACAGTTGCCATTAATTCTGGCCCAAAGAACCCAAAGGACTTGTTAAAGAAAAGACGCGTAAGTCGTCACAAGTTATACGTTTTTTATTTGAGTCTTAAAGTGTTTTAGAAAAGTTGATTAAATGTAGTATGGAAGGGAGGGGACCATTTAGCGCAGGCCTTTTTTTTGGTGACTAAAAGCTGTCGTGAAGATACTTTATTTGGAATTATGTATTTTAAAATGAATGAATTCGTTATCTCACCATGACATTTAGATAAAAATCGCCAAATCCAAAGTGGCCCTCCTGTACTACACTTGAGCCGCGTATGGTTTATATTACACTAGCCGCTACCCACACGCTTCACTGGGTATTTAACGATGTTGTATAAATGTATGCTGTTTACATATATATGAATTACTGATATCTAGCATTAAGAATTCGATTGTATTGAAAAAATACATTTATAGCTGTAATTCTCGCCTCTTGATATAAAAAGGACATACATTAAAATATCTAATTTCTACCTAAAATAGAAGTAGAAAGATTTTTTGCGCTTATATATACTTAACCTAATAATCAAGTGGATTTTCACCAAAGCAACTTTCAGTGGATCTCTACTCCATAAAATAAACATGCGTGTTAAATTTCAAGTCTAAATCTAACAGAGCAAAAATGGAATTTTCATCATCAATATCTCGTTGAGAGCATTCTTAGAGGATTCCAATTCAACAAAGGATGCATACAAACCAAATTTTATTATTATAGTCTTAGCAGTTCGAAAACGGGAATTTTGTGATATCAATATGCCTCAGTAACTCTCCCCGCTACCCTCTGGAGTTGATTTCCGTAAAATCCATTCTTAGTGGAACTCTATTGAACTAAAGAAAAGTGCCCAACAAATTTTAAGTAAATGGGTTAAATTCAAAAACAGGAATTTTTTAATAACACACCTTAATCCCTCGCAATTCCACTCCTTTAGGGGTCCGTTTTCGCAAAACTCTTTGTAAAAGGAACTCTATTCCATGAACGGAACATGCCTTCAAGTTTTCAAGCAGGTGGGTACTATTAGTTGAAAAGCGGAAATATTTATCTATTACGCCCCTTGATCTCCCTCAGTGACTCTTAGGGATTAATTTTCCCCAAAACTATTTTGCAGCGGATTTCTACGTCATAAAAAGAATCCACTTATCAAATCTTAAGACTGTAGTCTAATAGTTTAAAAATGAAAATAATTATCTATAACGCCCCTTAAGTCCCCGCAATGCCACTTATAGCAGATCTCTACTCAATGAAAGGAATCTGCTTACTCAATTTAAAGATTTTACGTCTAATAGTTTAAAAAAGGAGTGAATTGCCTATAGCGCCCCTTAATTCTCCACAACGCCACTTGGGAGTCGATTTTCACAAAACCCATTTTGTAGCGGATCTGTACTCTATGAAAACAAATTGCTAATTAAATTTCAAGAAATTACGTCTAATAGTTTAAAATGCAGCGCAAATATCCATAACGCCCCTTAACTGCCTGCAACGCCACTTAGGAAACGATTTTCACAAAATCCATCTTATAGTGGATCTCTACTTAATGAATGGAATCAGCTTACTCACTTTCAAGATTTTACGTCTAATAGTTTAAAAAAGGAGTTAATTGCCTATATATATATATATATATATATATATATATATATATATATATATAATGCCCCTTAATTCTCCACGTCATTTGGGGGTCGATATTCACAAAACCCATTTTGTAGTGGATCTGTACTCTATGAAAGGAATACGCTTATCAAATTTCAAGGCTGTACGTATAATAGTTTAAAAATGGAAATAATTATGCATAACGCCCCTTAAGCGCCTTCAATTGCTCTTGGAAGTCTATTTTCGTTAAAATCACTATGTAGCGAATCTCTACTTGATAAAAGAAACCTGTGTATCAAGTTTCAAGACTGTAAATCTAATATTTTAATAATGGAAATAATTATCTATAACGCCCCTTAAACCCCACATAATGTCCTTGGGGTTGGATCTTTGCAAAATATGTTCTTAGCTGATGTGTGTGTGTGTGTCTATTCTATGAGGGGAACCTACCTACCTAATTTCAAATCTGTAGGTTTAATAGTTCCGGAGATATCGTGATTAGTCGATGAGTGAGTGAGTCGCTTTTCTCCTTTATATATATATATAGATTAAGCAAAACCTGCATTGATAAACTTAAATAAAAAAAGTTAATGTCTTGTAGTATTATAAATAAAATTGGGGATAGTTGTATCCGCTCTCAAATCACAATCAAAATATATTTACACACTAAAAATCAATATCATTTTAAGCATTATTTAAATATTTCAGTAGCGTCCAGACAGGAATTTCTGAGGTTCTTATTCCTTCCGAATCTACGCAATTTATTATTAAATTTCTAAATATTTGTATAGAAGAAATATGCATCGGTTACAAATGTTTGGGTAAAAATGAGTGTTATTGGTATGAGAATGAGGTACTTTCGCATTAGCGACACTCCAGTCAAAATTCGGCCACGAGAATCGATTTTCTTAAAAAAAAAAACGTAATAATTTTTGTTGCTTTAAATATCATGGTGCGATTTGCGTGAAGCAAATTTCGCTGTGGTAACGTTAATACATTAGAACCAAATTGATACTTACGTACTATCTCAACCATACCAACGTTTAAGATAACTTGCCAAGTTATCAAAGACAATTTTTCTTGTGTCGTGCACTCCGAATTGGCAGCCAAGTTCTTCGTTTCATATAATGTCACTAATACGAAAGTGATAATTCATATGTACCATTAATGCAAATATTTTTCTTTACACTTGAACTTGATATGTTATTAACTCGAAAAACAAACAGGTCAACATCTTGAGATATATCTCTGGACGTGATTGGAGAGCAGATGGTGGCACTCTGAGAAACACGTACATCTCACTTATCGGGCCCATCTTGTAGTATGGCGTTCCAGTTTACTGTAACGCTTCCGTTACAAATCTTCAGAACTTGAAAAGGCCCAGATTAGCGCTGCTTGGATCATCACTGGTCTAAAAAATACTTGTCCCAGAAATATATTACTTTTCGAGGTGGACCTACAACCCCTTAGCCTTAGGAGACGTGCATGTCTAACAAAATACTACAACAAACTCAGAAGTCTAGATTCTCGAAATCGTACTTCAACTTACTTCAAAGATTGGGGGGGTGTAATAACCAGACTCAGTATAAACAGTACCTTCAACCAAATGGTTTCTTTTAACCTTACCATTGGTGCTGTGGAACCTCATCACGTGTCACAATGTCCTGACCCAGCGGATGATCTTGACTGGGTCTTCTTTCATCCAGAATTACCAGTACACGTGAATAAGCAAACAGACCTTCCTGCCTATATCAAGCAATTAGCTCTAGAGAGAATTGAAGATATACCAATTCACGCCGTTCAGGTTTATACGGATAGAAGTAGAGACGATCATTATCAATCTGACAGCGGAATTTACATCAAATCGCAAGAGACCATATCTTAAGAATCCAGGAGAAATCCAGACGGTTGCTCGGTTTTTCGCAGTGAGCTAATAGCCATTGATGAGGCCCTTGGTTCTCTTGAATATTTTCCAAATGGAAAAGAGATTTGGATACTGTCTGATAGTAGAAGTGCAATACAGCACTTGTCCAATTGACAAAGTGTGAGAGATAATGTTGGAGTATCAATACTCACCAAGTTAAAACGACTTTCCACATCGCATCAAATTCATTTGCAGTGGATTCCCTCTCACATAGATCTAGAGGGAAATGAGATTGCGGACACTTTGGCCCAAGGCTGGCGCTTGCGAGGCAAATCAGAGCTGTCAGGCACCCCTCACCTTTTTGGAGATTTTCTCAGAACTAAACACAGAATAAGAACGCTCGGATTACCCCCAGAGCACCATTGGTATCAGTGTTCTCGTCCTGGAGGCTCTCTGGCTCACGGTTTTACAAGACAGGATCAAACTCTTCCGCCCGCTTTCGAAGTGACCATATCAAAACAATGGAATTTTCCTAAGGATGCAAGAGCTTTGAAATGTGCACGAACTGTTCTTTTGAGCCAGCCATGCCTGCTCACATCCTTGAGTGCCTAGGGCTCACCAAGCAGGATTTAGCAGACGATCCCTTGCTGGTGTTTGTTCATTGATTGATTGAATATTAACGTCGCACTGTTCAGCTACACAAGGGCTTTTGGCGACGGACCACGTAATTTTGAACCATGGTCAAGTGACGTGGACGACACCTGAGCTGGCATCCCCTCTCCTAACTACCACACCACACCACAGGAGGACGTTTCAGCTCTCGACATATTTAACGTGCATCGCTGCCCTACACGGCGGGTTTTTAGTGGTAGTGGGCTCGAACTCGTGACAAGGCAAGCCACAGTCCGATACCTATACCACTCGGCTACCGCGGCCATTTGCTGGTGTTGGACTTTCTGAAAGTGTACGATGTCATGGACCTGGTCTAGCACAGCTGACCAATGGGGGCGTGCGACAACATCAACTCTAACTGAAATCACAAATTTCTCCGAATAGTTCAAGCATTTTCTTTACATTCTTAAAAAGTATGAAACATTCTATCGCAAACGTTTTGGTGAGTTATATGAAACGAAGCACAGGATTGCCGATTCGGCACATATGATTGATGCGAAATTTAAATTGCCAATTTTGCGAGCTATCTTGAACGTTGGCGATTGTTGCAATAATATGTAAGTACCTGAGCAATTTCCATCATTTCAAAATGCCGAGTCGAAAACGGAAATGTGAGCCACTGTAAACATTAATCTCCTTTGCACTTAAAAGGCTGATACCATTGATAAGGGGGGAGGAGGAGAGCAAAAGTCAATTTCTGGAATGTACAGTATTTTCTAGATGGAATTTATTCAAACAGATCCATAAAACACAAATAATTCATAGACTAAAAATAGATTCACCAACCATAAACATAAATGTAAACATCTTTCTTAACATTTGGGATTGAAATCGCAATATTGTCAGGAACACGTTATTCCAAAGAGTTTGGCACAACTCATGCCTATTCGACAAACTCATTGATGAAAGTGATTGGATTCTACAGTGCATGCATTGTATTTGCCTTACTATGTCAAGTCAAATGCAATCGTAATTAACATCCTGTGAATAAGACACAGGAAATTCTAAATGAAACAAATTTTTTCCAGTCAAAGTTTTTCAAATAATGTTTTTAGATATATTCATTTCAGTACGATTTTGGAACTCATTTACAGTTATAATGATTCGTACACTTGTGTTAAATATTGTCAGGACCGATCCTAGGGTGTCGTCTACCCGGGTGACGAGACCTAATGAGCCGCCCCTCAAGAGATTTTTTCATATATTTTGACTAATATTTAACGTTGACATTATAAACTCATCGACATGTGTAAGAGTCAAAAGTAAAAAACATTCATAAAAAGGTAATTAGACACAACAACAAGTAATGTAACAAAAACATTTTAATTCAATTCTTACTTAGATCAACAAAGAAAATTTTTATTTTAGTTACTTTTTATTAAATAGTTACAATTAATATAAATATGTATATACATATCATAGAATCATAACATTAAGTGACAATTAATTTTTATTAATCATCATTTAAGTATCGTATTGTCATGCAAAACAATCGTGTCTATACAATTTCAGCTCAATTGCACGCTTTAAAATGTATTTTATTAACGATTGAAAATTCCACCAAGATAAACAAATATATAGAGCGTGAGCTAATATAGTAGGACCTGAATATATGTAACTCCTCTCCTTTATTTTATATCTGAAAATTGTATGGCTGTTAATAAATTGAAAACTTATGTTCTTGAAATGTGCATATTGAATTTAAACACACACTCCTCTATCTTGGGTGATATTAACCATATTAGATATCCTTTTTGACACACCTTTGCTTAGCATCGACCTACAGTGCACCGGCGTGAGTGAGTGAATATCAACGTCGCACTGTTCAGCTACACGACGGCTTTTGGCGACGGACCTCGTCATTTTGAACCATGGTCAAGTGGCGAGGGCGACACCTGAGTTGGCACCCCTCTCTCCTAACTACCACACCCTACCAATGGGAGGACGTTGGATACAATGCACCGGCAGTGCCACTGATCAGCAAGACAACTTTTTGTATTGCCAAATCTGTCACGAATTTTGCTATCAAATGAAGGATTGTGTAGAGAGTAGATATTAATGGACAATGAATATCAACTTACCCTAAAATTCTATACAGAAATCAGGACTTATTGATTTTTCAATAACTAATTAAAATTCAGCAGATTTATTCGATGTATTATATAAGTTTTATTTTGAGATATATTCGCAAAAGATGTTGCTTGAATTGTGGCCGGCGTTGTTTCGGCAGCCCGCGTGCCGCTGCGCACCAGCTAGGATCGGCCCTGAACACGATTATTCAAAATATTTTTAAAATTTTAGTATATTGAAAGAATCTCAATACTTTACTGTATAAAATATATCAACATTTATTACACCGTCGAAGAAAGGACATGCTAATTGCTAAACAGCTTTTAAATCCATTGTGAACAACTGTCGAAAAGGAAAAAAACTGCTACTCTGTGTTTAGTGGCGCGCACAAGGGGGGTCCGGACCCGCTCCCTCTCAAAGCCCTTGATTTTTTTTCGATTGATTATAATTCTAAGAATATAGTACGTAAAATTTAAGTAAGTATTTGTTATTAATGGTTAATTTTATTAATTAATGCTAATTATTTATTCAATTGTGTTTTGTTCCCGAAAATCGACAAAATCAAAAGGAGCATGATTCAATAATGGTGAACTTTCGACCCCGGACACCCCCTCCTTGAAAATTTCTGTGTGCGCTACTGACTGTTTGATAAAGAGCTTGTTTCTTGATGATTAAAATGATCACGAACGAAATTTGTAGTTTCATGATGCTTTTGACTTATTTCATTCATTATCTTAAAAAATTACTTGCATATAAATTTGAAAGCCGGATTAAAATGTCATAAAACTTAAATATATACAAAAATACCCCCACCCTCCTTTAAAATTTTCTAAACATACAAAAGGGAGAAAAAACACAAAACAAAATTTATTTCGAATCTTTTTAAAGTTTCATTGTACTAAATATTAAAGACTTAATCTGTTTTCTTTTAATATCTAAAATAAAAATTGTTACTATTAAGCATTAATTTTTAAAAGAAAAAGAAAATGTTTTTTTGAATACAGAATAAACTACCGCAAAGCTAAAAACAATCAAAGCATACATACCCTTTATAAAATTATTCTTTATCTAAAATCTTTCTTTACATAATTATTCCTTCTCAAGTAAGAAAAAAAATCGAATTATATTATTGATTTTTATTTACATCTACTGAAAAATTTTGAACTCAATTTCTTCTTATTTTTTTAAAAAAGTCAAGATTTGGTAAATATTTTTTCAATATAATTATATTTTTAATTCTTTTTCTGGTAAAAATATGCAGTAATGTTTTTAAAGTGCAACTCCAATATTTCTTTATAGTATGGAAAACCCTAAACCTTTCAAACTTAAACTATTAACAAACAGGATAAATTGCAAAATTCATATCAAATAATCCACTGCTTTGAATACATTCTCCAATAAACGAGTGACTTCTATACATACAGTCAAAAAAGTATTGGGACACACTACCAGTTCACAAATTTTTATTGTAATATTTTACTTAAGCATACAAATGAAACAAAAAAAAAGAAGTAAATGTTATTTTGTCAAAATACAAATAATAACTTGAACAAAACTCATACATTAATGCAATTATGGTTAAAATTGAAAATAAAAAAGAAATCAAGTTAAGAGAAGGGTCCAAAAAGAGTATTGGGACACCTCTCAATAAATTAAGACAAAAAATTCAAACTTAGAAATTAATATCTTGTTGAGCCCTCTTTGCTATCGATTTTGGTCCACTCTTCGACCAAATATTTTCTTAAACTCTGTTTGTTAGAAATTTGGTGCTCATATAGTTTTTGCTACAAATAATCTCACATGTTCAATGGTATTAAGGTCTGGACTTTGTGCAGGAGTTTTAAGAACTCTAGGACAGTGGTAGAGGACCCATTACTTGCAAACATTTGCTGTATGTCACGAAGCATTATCTTGGTACAATTTAAAATATCCCGAGATTCCCAGCTTGCTCGCACTTTGCCTTAAATTTCGCTTGAATATGTCAAAATAGACATATTTATTCATTATACCATCAATAAAATGCAAGTTCCTGACACCAGAGCTTGCCAGGCAGGCTCAGAAAATTTGGTTACCCCCTCCATATTTGGTAATAGGCCGTAAATGTTTTACATGCATAGCTGTATTTGATTTCTGACAAACTTTTTGCTTGCCATCCAATCCTAAAATGTTATATTTTATTTCATCAATAAAAATTACATTTCCCCAATATTCTGTTGGCTGCCTTACATACATTTTAGCAAATGCCAACCTAGCTTGTCTATTTGCTTTTTTTTTTGATGATGTAGGGCTTTCTTTGAGGTACTCTGCTATGATACTTATGTTTTCTTAAAACATTTCTAACTATTTCGGGATTTACTGGTTTCCTGAGCCTACTTTTACATTGCAAAGTCATTTTTAATGCACTAGTTCTTGGATTAATGAGTACTTGTCTCACAATCCACCGCGTTCATTAAATATCCTTGAACGCCTTGATCTTTGCTTGTTTTCAACACTATTTGTTTTTTTGAACCTGTGCATGATGTTAAAAACAGTAGACTCTTACTCAATTTCAATATTTTTCCTATACAGCGACTTGGTTTCCCCTCTTTCCAATGACTTTTTACGAGATTTTGCTCATCAAACAATATACCTTTGTTTCTCGTCATTTTTTCTATAAATAACCTTATCTGTTGAAACATTTGTGTTTAAACTTCTAACTTCTGGTCTAAAAAAGTAGTGTGAAATTAAATTATATTGATGCACTGTATATTTGTTACATTTCTCATTTCAAAAGTGTCCCAATACTTTTTTTGACTCCAGTGTGCCTTTGAATTATTTTTAAAAAGCTAGATCAAATTATAATTATGTAATACTAATAAAATTTTCCTTATATTACTGTAAACCAAATGTTAAAATATTACTTAATTTATTTTGTTTTAATGTGATAAATATTTTTTTATAAATGGTTTTACAGTTATGCACGCCAAGTGTACCAATACTTTTTTTGGGTGACTGTATATGCTCATTTTTCCACTCTAATGTCTTTCATTTCGCAAATAAAATTTATTTAATCGGCTCTTTTCTTACAGAAAAAGTTGGCTCTCCAATCATATTAACAAAGTATTTATAATAATTTTATAAGAATACGGAACATATATTAACGAATTTTTCTCACTTTAGTATCGTTTTTAGCCAATTTTCTCCTCAGTTATTGAAGAGGTGAAAGAAGTCTGCTTATCTGTAATAATTTCTTCACTCTCTTAGCCTGTTTATAACGATACTTTGCTTCACTGACATTTCACAAAAACATGACAGCATTGGGCTCATGCCCTTTGAATCAATGCAAATGTATCAATGACTTGCGTAGGAACTGAAGTGATTGAGTGACGTCACAGTGTTCAGCTAGCTACACGAGGGTTTTGGGCGACGGACCTCGTCATTTTGAACCATAGTCAAATGACGAGGACGACAACTGAGCGCCCTTTCCTATCTACCACACCAAACGAACGGGTGGACGTTTGAGCTGTAGACAGTCTTTAGTGGTACTGGACTCGAACTCATGACACGCAGCCGCGATCAGATACCTTTATCCACTAGGCTACCGCAGCCACTGAGTGGGACGTGGCAAACCTATCCTCTCAGAAGAATCATATTTAACTCCTATCAAATTGTATATAATGTTACTAAATATACTGTATATCATTTTACTAAGTTTTAAGATATTTATTTTATTTATTGTGGCTAAATCCAAAGGTTTATTAAAAATGGTTTTGAATGATTAAATCTTTCAATTTAAAACATTGTTGTAGCATTTTTAAGGCAGCATCTCCTAATTTTCTTTTGCTATTTTAAGTTCTTAAGCTTTCTGCCGCTTGGGCTGGGCACTGAAAGAACTGCGTAAATAATCAAATATCTGAGTTTTGGAAATAGTTTCGCTATCATGCGTAGAAACTTTAAAACTATCTTAAAAATTTAGATACTGAATATTCTGACGTATGTATTTAATAATCGTACAGTTACTTAATTGCACAAATTTAATTTCAAAAACAGGTGGAGAATAAGGAATTGATATTTGTCCTAAATCATTACCCCACTCCCTGAATAATACCCACAAAAACTTTTTACTCTCTTTTTCCCTTAATTTCCTAAGCCTACGGTAAAGGCTTTATGATATCCTTTCATCATATTCATGATACTTTTCATCATCGTCTCATAATCCTCCATTTTTTTATTTTAATCAACAGTTCCGATTTAATATTTAATTGAACAACATATTTTTCAAGAACTTCAAAGTCAATGTCAACACTTTTTACTCAGTTTTCAATTTGATTAACTACTCAGTATTGGTTCTCCGAAATATTATACCCTATTATTTCTTGTATTTTTTCAAAATTCTCAATCTCTTTTACATTTACTTTAAAAAAATTAAAGGAATTTCGCTTACCTTGTAAAACTGCACTTAGAACAGAGATGTTGCTGAATTAATCCACAAATATCTTTAAGGCGTCACCTACTTGATAAACTGTTCGTCATTACCATTTACACCCACTCTCTAGTACCCAAATTACTTCTCTTTTTTGAAGACAACAAGCCTCAAATCAAAGTAACAACGAAATTCGAATAAAGTAAAATTCAAATAAAAGCTTAGCATCTAAATACAGGAAAGCGAAACTTCCCCAGCCAGCCGTTTTGCAAACAACAGATTTTTACAAGGAGAAACTCAACGTCGTTCAGCTAAAATTAATCTTTAGCGCATGTCATGCACCAATTTAAATTCTACTTTCGTCTGAAATCATGCTCGATACTCGTGTATCGACAGGACTAATCAAAGTTAAGGAGGGAAATGCCTGAAGTGCAGAGATAGATGACTATGCAGAATGGATTAACTTAATCATTTAGTTAAAATTTAATCCTATCGAAAAATATGTAAAGCTCCTAAAGACTTCCAAAACTTCACAATAAATCCTTTTCAATTGTGAACGCGAAGAAATCAAATGTGGTTTTCTTAATAAATTTAAAGCTGAAAAATATAAATTTTCATAATAAAAAATAAAAATTTTTATGTTTGGGAAAACTTAAATCTTAAAAATGCAATAGGAATATACAGTGGTCAAAATAAGTATTCGACATGCGGAAATTTCAGTATACATTAAATTAATAAATAAACACCGTATTAAAAAAAACAATTTTTATTGATTTTAAAACAAAAATCCTCAAGAATTAAATGCAGCATCTTTTGAAATACATTTACGTGTAATAAATTAACAAAATCGCCATTTATTTCTTTCAAAGGCAGGTTAAACAAAAAAGTACTCTAAAAGACATGAAAATAAATCAAATCATATAAAACTCATGTGTAGTTGCTCTTCCTCTCTGACGGATGACTTCTCTTAAACCCAGCGGCATCGATTTAACCAAATTTTCTGTCACCTTTTGGTCTTTTTTCGCCCTTACTTCTCTAAGGATCTCCTCCATATGACGTTTGTTCGAAATAGGGCGTTCTCTTTACCTTCTTTTTTCAAAATATGCTTCACAGGTACTAAATTGGGTTGAGGTCTGGACTTTGGTCGGTTGCTTTTATTGCTTAAAGCTGGTTTTATAGCAGACAAAGCCTTGAATTGTGTTTTGGGTGGTTGTCTTAGTAAAACTGGTAGGCCTCCTCGATTCTCCGTTTTTCAGCACTGGCACACAAATTTTCTCTTAAAATCTGTATGTAGTACAGATGATCCAT
This sequence comes from Trichonephila clavipes, assembly GCA_019973935.1. Lineage (NCBI taxonomy): Eukaryota > Metazoa > Arthropoda > Arachnida > Araneae > Nephilidae > Trichonephila > Trichonephila clavipes. Next base: position 487,063 of record BMAU01019586.1, on the reverse strand, counting down.
TATGCCATTAATTACCATAGTATTTACCACTTTTGAAGCCACCCTTCACCCCCAAACTATTATACCTCCTCCTCCGTGCTTTACTGTGGACACCAGATTTCGTTCTTCCAACTCAGTATTGCGTTTTCCGTACAGTATAATATTTTGCCATCGCATCCAAAAAGATCTCGCCTGCAAAAATTGCGTTGTGAGAGAATTTTACTAGCTCTTGTTAGCATATTTTCTAGCAAATTCCAGTCTTTGTACTTGGTTCTTTTTGGACATACTATATGGATTCTTTCGAGAAGTTCTAGCATTAAATCCATTATTATGCACATAATTTCTAACAGTTTGTGGCGTATCATCTATGTCCAAACCATTCTTGGTAACATCTGCCTAATTTGATGCATTGGTTTTGGGGTCCTTTTTAATTAGACAAACAAGCCCTCACTCCGCCGCTTCGCAAAATCTTTTTGGTCGACCAGATCTTGTTTTGTTATCAACCAATTTTTGCTCTTTATATTCTTTAATTATAAAGTGCACACTTATTCTTGACCTATTTACAACAGCCGAAATTTTGTTGTCAGTTCAATTTTAAAGCGCATTATGATAAAAATTTTAATTACCACAATGTCTATTCTTACTGTTTAAATAAAACTTTCTAATTGCCCTCAGAAATAGTCCAAACGCTTTGAATTACAAAAATTTGTAGCCACGCTTGATGTAAATTTTGCTCCTTGGTATAAAAATTAATCAAAGCGTCCTATGTCGAATACTTTGCTTGCCAAAGTGCTTTTGAAAATTATAAAAATGATTTTTTTGCTTAGGTTTGTTTTTAAGCACAAAAACTTCTACATTAGAACTTTACTGTAAGATGCAACAAATAACGAAACATGGTTTCGTTGTTGTTGCATAGTAAGGTATTTATAGTCAATATTCACAGAAATTGTTGCATGCCAAATACTTATTTTGACCACTGTAAGTATAAAATTAAATGGAAACCACACACAGAAGTTCGTAAATGTGGTGCAAGATTGCGTAAAATTATGAAACATATTTTTAAAAAGATATCAATAGCGTTACTGAAATAAATCAAAAAATCAAAAAGTGCAACTTGTGAAAGCTTTAACTTTTACTTTTTTGTGATAATGGTTAATACTCAGGATTTACAAAAGAATAATAGTTTTCGAGTTGATACTAATGAAGGGATAGGAAGTCTAAATTTATCTCCTAATTATATATCATGCTCTTGATGCATATTTAACCATTTCTAATGAGAATAACTATTAAAAATTACTGTTGTATGCTCTTTCTCAAAATGAACGATTAATACTCTTTAAGGTTTGATTGAATATTTACCTGCCACTTTCTTACAGTGTTAATGGAATCTGCAAAACTGAGTAAGAGATACATATGAGAGCTATAGCTTAGAGCAGTGCTTCTCAAACTTTCAATACTAACGCCCCCTTCTCAATCACAATTTTAATCGCCCCCCCTTATACATTAATAATGTACTGAATGCAATAATAATGCACTTTGACACTTCAGCTACAATACGCGATCTTGATTATAAACCGTACAAATTAATAACATAAGTATTAAATTTTGCATATGTTACTTTTAAGCAAAAAAGAAAACTAAGTAATAGGATAATTATTATGTGTTATTTTCCCTTTCTCTTTTTTTTTTAATTGGAGCATGTTGCAAAATATGGTAGCTACTTTGAAGATAAAATATAGATATCAGCTAAATATAGAAAAAGAACTCAAAGTGTCAATTTCTAATCATAAGCATTCCTTCGAAAAATTTGCTCTGCAAGACGAGCATATGGAAGTCGCTAACACTTATTAAACTTGTTCTTAATTTAGTATTAATTAAATATAAAATACTCTGTGCAACACTGATACATTAAAAGTATACCGGCTGAAGTACCCACTCTTTGCACGAGTTCATTTATAAGAAAATAAAAGATTGATATAATCGCTGAATTTTAAGGAGAGTAAAGCCAAGTGCACGACAATGTTTACAAAAATGTAAAATGATTTTTTTTAAATGATTGCTAAAATTATAATTAGTTTTGAGCGAATTGTAATTTTAAACCTCACAGAATTAGCATTTAGAATTGTGATGTTGAATAATGAACAATATAAAATTCCGATGAAGAATAATTGTGTATTATTTTTAATATTTAAAGCGAAGATTTCAACGTGTTTTAACCCGGGAGCAAGCGCACACTCGATACTAATGGTCGATCGGGTTTATTGAGTCATCCTAATCCTTTTTTTCATAATTATTTTTATAATATACACACAAATCGGAATTCCAATGAATAATTTAATAAAGAGAAAAATATACTTACCTACTTTCAAGTACTTTTAAATTTTTCTTTGATAATTTTAGGTAAAAATCCAAAAAAAAAAAAAAACTGAACTAAAATGTTTCAAATCTGCGTAACCATAAAAAAACGCACAAATCGCAGACACTTTCGCCAACATTACAGGAATGTTATTTGCAGAAAAAACTGCCATATTATGTTCAAGTTATTGTAATTTTACTGTCCTTTGATGTTCGACAAATAGCATGTTGAAATTTTTCTTGCTTGCGTGTTTTTGACAAAGCGCAAAGTGTGTCTTCTAATACTTATGGCTTCATATTTTAGTTGATGGAGTTCTTTCGGTAGCATTTGAACATTTTCTGTCGTTTCATGTTCAGCACTTTTCTCAAATTTTGTAGATTCAATATCAGTGTCTGCTTATTCTTTGAGACTTACACGTATGACAGCTTTTTTATATTGGTACGAATTGGGTGTAAATAGTGTAAATAATGTGTTTTTGGGTGTGAAAAGTATTTATATTCCCCTGTGTGTTATATTTATTTTACGTTGTAAGGACCTCACGCGACTTTTCATGGTGGCCGCGGTAGCCGAGTGGTATAGGTATCGGACCGTGGCTTGCCTTGTCACGAGTTCGAGCCCAGTACCAATTAAGACCCGCCGTGTAGGGCAGCGATGCACGTTAAATCTGTCGAGAGCTGAAATGTCCTCCCGTTGGTGTGGTGTGGTAGTTAGGAGAGGGGGGTGCCAGCTCAGGTGTCGTCCACGTCACTTGACCATGATTCAAAATTACTTGGTCCGTCGCCAAAAGCCCTCGTGTAGCTAAACAGTGCGACGTTAATAATAAAATCAAATCAGCGACTTTTCATCAACATGTCCTATGGGTTCTTTGGGGCCAGAATTAATGGCAACTCTTTTCCAACCAAACCCATGAAGTGAAGCATGAAGGAAAGATGCAAATTAGGAAGCTTTTAAATATCAGAAGCTGTGTGGCAATTTGAGGAATGCTATGATAATCCGTGATTCAAGCGTGAAGAGGTTTTGGAAAGATTAAGTGACAGCTAAGAGAAGATATTCGTGAGAGAAAGCCATTAAGTCAAGGTGCATACCATCCGCAACTTCAATAGGATTAAAGTGATCGATCGACATTAAGATAGGAGTTACTGTTTAATATTAGGATCTGTGATAGTTTGGAATTGAGTTTAGGCGAGTTAGTTATTGATTGTTGTCCGGGTTACGTTATTTTGGTAATATATTTATTGTGTGTTTAACCACCGTAGATTCTCTCAAAAAATATTATATTTATCTAATCTGTTAGAAATTAAATTTTAAGATGTGAATAAAGTCAAATTAAGAGCATGGCATCTTCTAGTTCTTCCGTTATTCCTACACCTCTAGCTCACGCTGATAATCAGGGAGAAGGGCACCCTCACATTGGCGCCCAACGAAGTTCAATTTGTATGACAACAGGGTAAGAAGCGTGGACGGAACAGAAGTGTACTTTTCCGGGACCGAGAATGTACATGAACTTTTGGACAATCCAATACGATGACTTGAGATACCCAGTGATTTGTCATCTCCTGGGGAGGGCGCAAGATTGGTATCAGATATTCGGATACCACCGCGCATTTTGCGCTGTCCAAAGCATTCCTTGCCATACGCAATAAGAAAGATTCCGAAATAAAGTTCTATGCGTCCCAGCAGAGAAGGGACCGGGAGCCAACGGATTTTGTTTACGATTTATTAAAACTGGAAAAAACTAGAACTGGGGATATGTCAGATGGATTCAATATTAACTGAGCACTGTTCAGCTGCACGAGGGCTTTTGGCGACGGACCACGTAATTTTGAACCATGTTCAAGTGGTTCAAAATTACGAAATGAGTGAACGACACCTAAGCTGGCACCACTCTTCTAACTACCATACCAAACCAACGGGAGGACGTTTCGGTTCTCGACAGATTTAACGTTCATCTCTGCCCTACACGGCGGATTTTTAGGGGTACTGGGCTCCAACTCGTGACAAGGCAAGCCACGATCCGATACCTATACCACTCGGCTACCGCGGAACCTGGGGATATCAGAAGAAGCCATGGTAGATCATATTTTCGTTAGACTTGAACCACAAGTCCATGATTAAGTGGAGGTTCGAAATCCACAGAACACGGTCCAACAGTTGGAGGTCTTATCTAAGTTAGACGATAGATATTCATGCAAAGCAATGAGGGGTTCGGGGAATAGTGATAAAATGGAAAGACGAGGTTGGAATAAGCGTAGGGTGTCAAATGCTGATGAAGAAATTGGAGAAATTCGGAAGTGGTGCGTAGACCGAGTAATGGCAGAAATGATTGTGAGTGACTACGTGAATGGCCGTCAAGGAAATCAGTGGTTCGACCGCAGGAATAGATTTCAGAAGGATGATCGAAGATTTAACGATAGGGGATTCCAATTTAGAAATGGGGTCAAAAGGACGAGTTTAGTAGAGCGGCCGCAGAAATAGAGGTTCGTGTGAGAATTTTAGTCGAGGCGATAGGAGGCAAAGGGGATGATTAAATGTTTGAAAGATAGTGATGATCAAAACGATCAGACTCAATCGTCAAATGAGGTACTGATTAAACTTTCGGCGATATTATGTCTCCAGTGGAACTCCCATATGTTCCTATTTTGTTAAATGATACTGTTACGAAAGCCTTCTGGGACACTGGCGCGGAGAAGTCATTTATATCGGAGACATAGAGAAAATATTTTTTTTATATAAGCAAGTAAAAAAATTACGAACTCAGTTGATCACGGCACAGGTAGCTAAATGTCAGAATGTAGGATTTGTGGAATTGAATGTTCGAATAAGGAAAATTGAAAAGCCTTGGTTGTTTCATGTGCTGGCAGATTTAGAATACCCATGTATTCTCGGGGTGGGTTTCATAAGGGTATCAAACATTATTTTGGACTTTATTCGGAAAACGTTTGCGATTCCCGATTCGAAAATTGATACAGTGGTTAAAACGATTCATGAAGAAAATGTAGAAATAGATCTTTCTAAGAGAAGGTTGGAGGAAGAACACACACAGAAACAGGAGTTGAGGGATTTGTTTAATAGTTTTCAAGGATTTTTTTCAGATTAACCGGGACTTCACATGTTTTATATCATGAAATTGACACGGAAGATAAGCCACCTGCTGTTTCTCGTCCGTATCGTTACGACAGGGTAAAACAAACGATACTAGAATATCATGTGGACAAAATGTTGAAAGAGGGAACAATAATTCCGATTCAATCTCCGTACGCTTCACCATTTGTGTTATGTAAAAAAAATAATGGGTTACCACCGGATAATCCGGAAGCATATAGATTTGCTGTCGACTATCGGAAACTTAATGTATTACAAAGTATCCCCGTTATCCCTTACCCTCAATAGATGATTTAATAGAGAATATACCCGATACGACACGATTATATTGGCTCTTGACCTCAGATCAGGGTACTTTCAATTGGCAGTAAACCTCCTAGTGATATGGCTAAGACTACGTTTGTCACGAAGAATGGCACCTACCCATTTCGGCGTACGCCATTTGGCTTGTCAGGGGTGGCTCCCAATTTTGAGAAGGAAATTGATATAACTTTAAAACCGGTGATAGGGATGTTTCTGAATGTGTATATATGGACGACGTTATCATATCGTCTTCATCGTTCACTCACCATATTGAACATCTAAGGGAAGTTTCTCGATTATTACAAGAATCAGGTTTAACATTAAATAAAGATAAATGCAAGATGAATTGAAATATTTTGGTTTGATTATTAGTAAAGAGGGAATTGAAATGGATGAGACAAAAGTTCGAGTTATAGTTGAGATGAAACCTCCACGAAATTCTAAGTAGGTGTCCAAATTTTTAGGTGTGTCCCAGTGGTACGCGAAATTTTTAAAAAATTATGCTGATTTTGTGAGCTACTTTATAATCTTAAGCGAAAATTCAAGAAATTTTTTTCTTCAATAGAGGCGGAGAAGGCATTCGACGCGATCAAGGCGGCCATAACGAAAGCGCCAGTTCTAAAAAATTGCCGGATTTCAAAATGCCTTTCGAGTTATTTACGGATGCAAATTCAATAGGTGTAGGAGCAGTTCTCATAAATCAGCTCTCCGTGCTCGTTAAATCAGTGGGTCCGTAGTCTTGTGGGCTTAATTACGAGCGCAGGGACTGGAGAATATTTCCCTCCCCTTCAGTTTCCATGCAGAAATTGTGGAGGTGGAGATAGAGGCGGTGTCGCCATCTATCGTCCCTTCGGGGAATTTCGCCGAGCTAAAATCGCACTGTCACCTGTATGGTGCTCAAGGCCAACGACAGGCGTACCTCTTGCCCATGCCACGATGAATTTCGTGGGCCTCGATCTGACTACGTCAGACAGGTGGCATCAGAAAACAACAACAACAAAGGAGCAGTTCTAAGCCAAGAGCAGAGTCCAGTAGTATTTGCTTCTCGCACGCCTAGTGGTGCGGAGAGGAATTACACTATAACAGAGAGGGAGTGCTTAGCAGTGGTTTGTGCTCTGAATAAATTTAGAACATATTTAGGTTCTTTGCCGATTATTACGGATCACGCGTTTAACACATGGTAAAAATTTGTCAAATAGAATGAACAGATGGGCACTAAAATTAGCAAGATTTAATATAGAATGGGAACATCGTCCCGAAAATCAAAATGTGGTCTGTGACGTTTTGTCGAAAACTCCAGTTGAAAGTATAATGGGAGAGAAGGTTAATTGTGCAATAATCAGGGATTTGGGGTTTCGTCACGAGAACAGTTAATAGAAGAGCAAAGAAAAGACCCAGAATTAGGTCATATCTATAGATATCTGGAAAACCCAAAAGATAGCTCGGTTAATGCAATAATATGTGAGAATTGGTCCCGCGATTTTATATTAATAGAAGGATTGTTGTTTTATGCGAAATATGCAACGTCATTAGGCGAAATGCGAGTATACATTCCAAAGTCTTTAAGGAAGGAAATAATGAGAGAATTTCACAACAAGACTATAGCAGGTCATTTTGGACGCTTTAAGACTTACCATAAAATAAGGGACGTTTGTTATTCCCCGTATATGAGAAAATTTATTGATCAATATGCCTCTATATGCCACATGTGACAAGTTAAGAATTATGAAAACGCGTTACCAGCTGGGCGATTAATTCCGATTATATCAAATTACCCAAATGTGAGAGTTACGTTAGATTTGTTAGGTCCGTACCTGCATCGAGAGTGAGACGTAACCGATGCGTATTAGTAATTACGGATCATTTCAGCAAGTGGACTGAAATCATACCCCTTAAAAAGACCTCCGCTCGAGTAATAACGGATACTTTTTTTGATAATTATATATCGCGTTTTGGAGCTCCAATAAAATTAATTAGTGATAACGGTCCCCAATTTATTTCCGATATTTTTGAGAATTTAAGTGAAAGATTAGGCATAAGACATGTGAAGACTGTTGTATATAGACCTCAGGCAAATAGAACCGGACGCGAGAATCGCGATCTTGTGCAATTGATTGCAAATTATGTGAATTATCAACATGATACATGGGACCAGTTCTTACGAGAGTTTGCTTATGCTATTCGTACAGCAGTGAATGAAACGACGGGAAAAACCCCTGCAGAATGATTTTTAGGTCGAAAGTTTATTACCCCATTTCCGAAATTAGTGATGGTATTGGATAGAACTGAATTTCAGTAGGAGATATTGAGAGATTGTTTGAGAAAGCTAGACGAAACACAAAGGCTAAGCATGAAAAATGGGAGAAATATTATAATAGACGAGGGCGCGATGTGCAAATTAAAGTGAATGACTGGGTCTTGATAAAAACACATCCTTTAATTTCAAAAACAAAGAAAGTGGTAGCTAATTTTAAACCAAAATTTGAATTCCGTATAGAATGTTAGAAGTAAAAAATAATTATGTGGTGATATGGAGGTCAGGAAAAAGGCCAATGTCGATCAAGTTAGAAAATATCTTCATAGGAAATGTGACGAGATGGAGATAAGAACTGGTAGTTCGGATAGCAATAGTTTCCGCCACAAATCGAGTAGTTATGAAAGTGTACAACGGAGATCAAATGAGTCGCAGTGTGGTAGGAAGGTGTAAAGCGTGAGTTAGAGGATAAAGGGATAAGTTTTTTTTAAGATAGATCAAGGAGAGAGACACACAGGTAAGGCCAATAAGCACAGACCACTTATCATATCACCTCCTTGCTCTTGGTCTGAACCCAGTAGAAAGATTAAAAGGAGAAGGTAGAGAATATAGGGTATAAACGATCGCGTGAATCTGGGTCTGGGGGACCAGATAGGAAGATTAAGAAGAGTTTAGAACATAGAGTAACTAAAAGACATTGTCGTCGAACTATAATAATGATTTACCAAAATTTAGAGAAAAAAGGCCGAACAGAAGAAACAGTAATGCCCAGCACACGTGGTTACAACCTCAGACGAAGAAAAGGAACAAAAGTGGAGTCCCGACCAACCATTGAGAAGCAAACACTACAAATAGGACCAGTCCGAGCCAGGAAGAGCCGAGAAAAGCACTACAATCCCTACATCAAAGACCAAGCAAGGTCAGGCAGCAAGAATACCATAAGAAGAGGTAGTCAACAACAAAATGTCCCGGAAAGGAAAGGATGAGCGAATACCAACCGATCCATCTCCCTGGAGGTCCTAATAGGAGACATCAACTACAAATCATAAAAATCAGGTTGTATCGTTTCATTTTATATTCTTTCGAACAAGTGGTCGGAAGAATTATTGCAGAGAAGCAAGTCAGAGTCGTGTATTTAAAATTTATATCGCAAAGCAAAAGTTGACACTTACAATGAGTGCATTTTTCTAGAAGATGAAAAATGAGCTTTTGACATGTAAATTTTTTTTTTCAAAATTAAGAAGACAATAGTAAATATGTATTTTTTTACTTCTGTGTATGATTTCGCTGAGATGCGACAATTCTTTTCGTTGTTTGTTTTAATGGTTTATTGAAAAATGTTTGTAATTGTATAGTGTATATATATATTGCTGTATTGTTTCATATTAATGTACATCTGGTTAGGGGAAACGCAGCGTAGACAGTCAACTAACAATAACAATAACAGCGCTGTGTGATTGAAGGGGAAGTTTATTGGAAAAGCCAAATGAGGTGCATACATGAAAATTAGTTATTTAAAGAGATGATATATAATATATAAAAATTGTCAAATGTGATAGTATTATGTGAAAATTTGTTGTTCCAAGTGACTTAAGGTATCCGACTACCCTAAAATTATGATTTTTTTCAAAAATTGACAAATTTTGTTTATGATTTTATTTTATAGGCCATCGTATAAGCTCAATAAAAATACCAAGTTTTTTATTTTCCATTCACTAGAACAAAAATTACAAGTGTTTTAGTAAAAGCAGATGCCATAACTTTACACAAGATGACAAACTTTAAAATGCGTTTTACTCGAAATGTGTTTTTTGCGAAAAGTTCAAACGGGGACGGTGATTGCTCAAAAGTTTTGAAAAATAATTTGCTGAAATTTTTGAGTATGTTATGTATAACAGTAGAAGTGTTTTGATCTTCAGATTTATCAATCGCTGCTTTATTTTAAAATTTACAGTCCTTTATGTGGATATAATCACTTTCTTTTTAAGCAATTTCGTATAATCACTAAGATAAAGTGCTCTAGGTTTTGTAAAAATTGAAATATCTCTTATCCTGAAGGTTATTTCAAACACGAATAATAAAGTAACACATCAAAATTGAAAAATTGAGAATTTTCTCAAAAAACTTTTGTACAGAGCGGGCCGCGTTTATGTAATTTTTTGTACATTTTTACCAGCTTTTTCCCATTTTAATATTAATTTTTTTTCTGCTTTCAATTTTAAGATTTTTTCCTTAAAATATACTAAATAAATCTAAAAATCACAAAAAAAATCCTCATATTTCCATTTTTTCAAAAAAAAGTTGTCGCAAGTAGTCGGATATCTTAAAGAGTTTTTATTTCAGGGTGACAGATCCTGTGAATTCTCGATAGAAAGCCAATTCTCAAAGTTTTCATTGTATATCCGACAGGAGGGAAGTGCAGTGTACAAAAAGAAGATTGTAATAGTTTTTAAGTAGAATTAAGTTAGTTAAGGGGTGTGCGGCCCTCTATTTCCAATTAAGACATGTATGGTTTTTTCCTGGGTCCGTTGCTTGGATGGGGCACGCCCATGTATTTTGTAAAGAGAGAATCTACCGTGATTAAAATACATAACTGTTAATGTTGATCTAGTTAATTGAGTAAAAATTTTTTTGTGGCTGTCGAGAGTTCAAATTAAGGAGGAATATTTAAAATTAAACTTAAGATAAATAGTGAAACTTAAAGTTTAAATTGAATATTGGAAATTAATGATTAAAGTGACTATTTGAAGTTAAAATTTAAATAGAGCATGGAAAGTTAGAGGTTCAGAAAAATAAAATTTAGGCACGTAATTTCTGTAGGGTCATTAAGACCCTCAAATAAATAACGTTTTGCTTCTTGGAGGGGTTTGTGAGGAGCTCAAGCGTCTTTTCATTAACATGTCCTTTAGGTTCTTAGGGCCAGAATTAATGGCAACTCTTTTCGAACCAAACCGAAGAAATAAAGCGTGAAGGGAAGATGCAAATTAGGAAGCTTTTAAAAAAATATCAGGAGTTAGAGTAAGATGTGTGGCAATTTGAGGAATGTTAGGATAATCCGTGATTCAAGCGTGAAGATGTTTTGGAAAGATTAAGTGACAGCTAAGAAAAGTTATTTGTGACAGAAAGTCATTAAGTCAAGGTGCATATCATTGCACTCCAGTAAATCCGCAAATTCCTATAGAATTGAAGTGATCGATCGACATTAATGTAGGAGAAACTATTTAATATTAGGATCTGTGATAGTATTGGAATTGAGTTTAGGCGAGTTAGTTATTGATAGAGGTCCGGGTTATGTTATTTCGGTATTATATATATTCTGTGTTTAACCACCGTACATTCTCTCACATATATTATTATTATCTAATCTGTTAGAAGTTTAAGTTTTAAGATCTTAATAGTTAAATTAAGAGCATGGCATCTTCTAGTTCTTCCGTTATTCCTACGCCTCTAGCTCACGCTGATAATCAAGGAGAAGGGCACTCGAGGGGGCACCTTTACAACGTTAAAATTGTAATATTCACAAGCAACACCGTCCCTTACGTTATAATGGTGATTCAATGGGAACTTGCCAAAACATGCGCAATTGTACACATGCAATTTATATAATAAAGGAGTTATTAACTATTTTTTAAAAAAAATGACTCTCTACAACCTTAGTTTTTTACATATCTATTAAAATTCAAGTAAAATAATTTAGTGTTTCTCATTTGACGGATCACAAATTAAGAAGTGAAATTCATTAAAATGTAAAAAGAAAAAAAAAGCTCTTGCAACTTGAAAAGAACTGCAGAACTTTCTCAATTTTAACATGAATAAAACGTTTTTGATATAATTTTAAGTTCTCATATGCCTGTGGAGTTGTGACTTGAAAATGGACTTTCGAATTAAGACGGAAATTTACGGACGGAGCAATTCAATGAGAAGGGGGAGAAATCACATGTGATCTTTCGATTGCTTCCATTTATGTGCTATTTAATATAATTTAAGCATTATTTTTTTACAAGATCAGCTATTGCATTTAAAAGTTCTAATACTAGAATTTAGTCAGAAATTCGATTGCATCATTAATAATTTGGTTTTTAGATGCATCTGAAGTTTTAACTTTTTTGTATACATTAACTAAGTTTCAAAATTTGTTCTTTGCTTTCCAAGTGTGAACATCACTTAAAAATTAACTAGAATAGCTTAAGATATTCACTGTGTGGATCAGGCATTCAAGTTAGACTGTTTAAGGTTACTTCTGGCCCAGAACATCTCACTCACTTGATTTGATCCCGATTGACCATCGGTGGGATGCCTTGAGGTACCGAATTTTAACGCGACGCACTCTTCTTCAGATCCTCGAGGACATTCTTAGAAAAGCGGCACGCGAGTCCATAAGACTTGATGAACGCTTTGGTAAAGTCTACGCGAAATCGAGTTGTGGAGAGGTGTGTATATCTCTTCAAGGTGACCAAATCAATCCAAACTATGGATTAAGTAAATTAATAGTTAAAAAAGGCTTGTTAGAGAATTAAATTAAAATTCAAACATTAAAAATGAGTAACCACCAATGTTTAACTCATGGAATGAGGTGGCGAACTCTGAGCAGGCTAGTCTGAAATCCACATTTTTTGAGAATTAAAGGCAACGCCCAACTTCATGTTCAATTTATGGAAACATATCGAAAATACTGGATATATCGAAAAAAAGCCTGCGCACGGTCGTCCAATACCCACGATGACCAGAGAAGTTGTACATAATATCAAGGATTAACCGGGAGGCTGCAGCTTCTCAGATCCTTCGTGAAGTGCATATGGTCACGGTAACCTTTTTATGTTCACCCAATGGGGCGGTGTTTTAGCAACTTAGCCTTTGCAGACACGGAAAGTCCTGAAATGTGAGAGCCGTTTCATGGTGGCACTATCTAGTGGTAGCCTCGTTACCAAATTTGGACGAATGAATTAATTTTTAATTCAACCTCTCGTCGTCCCTAATATTGCCGTAATTTAATTTGCCGAGGGTACCAGACCCAAATTGATACTCGATGGATCTTTTACATGCCGCGTATGTGATATGATAGTGTACCTACGATTTTCGCATCCAGAAAATCTTCCGACTCCAGCCGAGATCGAGTGAGTGAGTGAAGATTAACGTCGCACTGTTCAGCTACACGAGGGCTTTTGGCGACGGACCACATAATTTCCAGCCGAGATCGAACCAATGACCTTGGGCTTACAAAGTGTCTACGCTACCTCTAGGTCACCGAAGCCACAGTAACCCGAGTGAGTGAATATTAATGTCGCACTGTTCAGCTACACGAGGGCTTTTGGCAACGGTCCACGCAATTTTGAACCATGGTCAAGTGAAGTGGATGACACCTGATCTGGCACCCCTCCCCTCTCCCAACTACCACACCTCACTAACGGGAGGATGTTTGAGCTCTCGACAGATTTAAAGTACATCGCTGCCCTACACAGCGGTTTTTAGTGGTACTGGGCTCGAACTCGTGGCAAGGCCAGCCACGATCCGATACCTTGACTACTCGGCTACCGCGGCAATAGAGTAACCCGAGATTCAGGAAAGACTGTTCCTAGAAGACTTCATGAGAGAGTACTGTTTATATAAGACCTGTTTTTTGCTTTCTTCTCAGTTCTGTGTGTGAACAGGCGAGTTCATTTTAAATGGTGCAGAGATCATTGAAATTGAAACATAGAACTTTGGACTACCGTAATAACATATTACACAATAATTTGATAGAATATTTAATCAAGATATGTTTCTATCATCCATTTAGAAGGATTTCTTATTTTTTAAACTAATCATTTGTAGAAAATGTTTGTATTTTATTTTCAGTTATTCCGACGATAGAGTGTTTCAAGAAGTAAAATGTATAATTCATTTTATATCCTAATTAAATTAGTACTTAAGCTGTTCGAATGTTTGATTGTCAAATCGCAATTTCATTCCTAATTCAAATAGGAAAAGCTTTACTTTATTTAAATAACAAATGCGATTTTCTTCAACGCGGTTTTATTTTTCTTGATCACGTGTACATCATATATCAATTCTGTGTTGCCCCGTTACGCGACTCAATAGAAACTCGACTTTAAATAATTATTAATGGCAAGTGATATCTTCACAAAAGTAATAATTCATGACATATTTTACATCAGCTGAAATAAATCTTTCGGCAGATTATATCTTTTTTTTAAAAATAAACAAGTGTAATTTTTTAAAAAAAAATTTAAGCCAGTTCCTTCTTAGATCAACAAAGAAAAAAAATTTTTAACTACTTTTTATTAAACAATTACAATTAATATAAATATTGATATTAGTATCGTATTGTCATCCAAGACAATTGTGTATATAAAATTTCAGCGCAACTGACTACTTTAAAACGTGAGGAAATAAAACCTTTTCAAGGTTTGACCAAGTCGCCAAAAGGGTTGCTAAATCGCCAAAAATAATACGAACGTGGCTGTATTTGTAATTCTTTGAATAAGTAGATTTCATCAATTATTTTTTATTAAATCACTGTATTGTCATCCAAAATAATCCTGTATATGAAATTTCAGCTCAACTGAGTTCTTTAAAGTGTATTTTATTAACGATTGAAAATTACACCAAGATAAAAATAAATAAATATATAGAGAGTGCGAGCTAATAGTAGGAATTGAAAAAAATAGGTATATGTTGTTGTTTTTTTAAAAAAAATATATAATCTGATGAATAAAATAAGATCTTAATTTTTACAGATGATCTTTTATTGTATACATTGAGAAGTGACTATGAATTGAAAATAATTATTCCTCTTCGAATGAACCACAAATCTCAAGCTCGTAGTTTTCTTTCACTCTTTTCGTACGACTGCAACCCAGCGGTCGTGGTAGTTTAGTGGTCAAGGTAACGGACTCCTGGCTGGTGAGTCATGAATTCGAGCCAAGAGCCAATAAATGTTTACTGTGCAGAGGGGGCCGATGCACGTTAAACACATTGAGGCTCACATGTCCTCTCGTCGGTGTGGCGTGGAAGTTAGGAGAGAATAGTTCCAGCTCAGGTGTCGTCCTCGTCACTTGACTATGGTTCAAAATCACGAGGTTCATCGTCAAAAGCCCTTAAGTAGTGAAAAGTTAATATTCACTCACTCCCCATGGTAGCCGAGTTGCCATGGTTGAGAGCTCGTAATCTACGTCAAATCATAACTTCTATGGCAGCCAAATACCTATGGTTACTAACTCGTGGCCGGCGCGTCACGTGTTTAAGTTCTGGTGCCACTGAAGACCGTCTGCTTAGCGAGAGCTGATGCACATTGTACTTTAGAGAGGGGATGCGAGCTTAGGGGTCATTCATCGTCGTCAAAGGCGGTTCCTTATAGCCCTCGTGTAACTGTGTCTAGTTATAAATGTATATCACTTATATATCGTAGTTTCGAATCCTGGTCTGTACTAAAAACCGTGTAAAGGAGTGAGTGAGTGAATATTAACGTAGCACTATTCAGCTAAACGAGGGCTTTTAGCGACATATTTCGAAATGTTGAGCCCTAGTTTTGTTATGAGGATGACAACCGCACCAAGGAGAGGACGTCAGAACCTCAACAGATTAAACGTGCATTGGCTCCAGCGGGTTTTGAGCGGTAGCCGTGCAAAGGAACTGATGAACAGTAAGTCTATCGAGATTGAAAATCCTCCAATTCGTGCGGTGTGGAAGCTTAGGGAAGGGGTTGCTGGATGTTATTCGTCATTAAGAGTTCCATCACCGCTGCCCATGGAAGTTTCAGGAGTCGTTAATAAACACGCTCAATCTCTTTCTCTCTCTGTTTTGTGAATTGGGGGAAATCTATAAATATAAAACGGAGAAAAACGCGACTCAATCATCTCTGTAATTTCAAAATTAGATCTATGTAGTGGAAATTGGATAGACATGTTCCTTTCATGAAGTAGAGATCAGTTAAGTACGGATTTTGCGAAAATCGAACCCCTAAGGGGCATTAGAGATAAATATTCTTGTTTTTAAACTATTGGACTTACAGACTTGAAACTTGATAGGGATGTTCCTTTTTTGCAGTAGAGGTCCGCTACAAAAGTGGTTTTGCGAAAATCAACCATCAAGGGGCGTTATAGATAAATATTTCCGTTTTGTAACTATTAGGCTTACAGACTAGGAATTTGGTGTCCACGTTTCTTTCATGGAGTAGCCTTGTAAAAATTGTCTCTCAAAGGGAGTTGAGAAGGCTTAAGGAAGGGCGTTATAGATTTTTTTAAATTCTGTTTTTAACTGTTAGATTCACATACTTAAAATTTGGTGTCTTTCTCGAATAACAGAGCTCCACAAAGAACGGATTTCACAGAATTCGACTTCTATGGGGGGAAAGAGAGGAGTAACTGATGCGTATAGATAAAATAAATTGCCGTTTTCGAACTAAAATCTAAAGTAATGAAACTTGGTATGTAAAAGTATTTTTTAATCGAAATCCGCTTAAGGGAACCAGGACATGCTCGAAAGAGTAAAATGCCAAAATTAAGACCCTTTGTTTATGAGACATATATCATTTACAATTTCAAATAGAGCTTAGATTTTTTATGTCTATAATAAGGATAATTTAATTATACTGTATATATAGAACTACAAAAATAACTTTTTACACTCTAAAAGTTTTTTTTTGCTACTTAATTTAAGTAATACATAATTTTTGAGAACTCGTAATACATACTTATGTTTAGGTACCATGTTTTTAAAAAAGTATCCTTTTTTTATGCAAAATATTTTTTACACATATATAAAACAATACATAAAATACAGTGAAGCCATTTTTAGTAAAATTTTAGTATAGTTTCTTTAAAAAATTATGAAACTTTGAAATTTAATTTTTTTTTATTTTTTTGCTTTTTTATGCATAAAACTATTTTTAAAAAATTGCCATTATTTTAATAGAAAAAAAATTAGGTTAACTATATGCATATTCATCTTGTATAGAAGTATAAAAAATCGGGAATCATATAGTGCAGTAGTTTTTTTTAAATGTATCTAAATGCAAAAAAAATATGCTTTTGAGAAAAAGTGAAAAAACTAAAAAAAAACCAATATTATTTTCACATATTATACACTTGATTAGTATTTGCTTGCCTATTTTATATGACTAATAATAATCTTTAATTTTCTACAGTAATAAAAGTAATTTTAAATTCATATGTTTTTTCCCTTTGTTTTAGTTAACATGAACATAATTTTCGCGATCTTGTAATACATATTTTCATGTATTACAAGTATATAGGTACCATTTTTTACCAAAATATTCTTTGAATATACAAAAACATTTACACATATATATAAAGTAACCTTCTTTTATTTCTGGCTTCCAATGACACTTTATTTACTATACGTTCAGCCTCAAAAATTCGTTTCTTATCAATTATAAGTAAGATACATTCAGTGTTGTATCCTGGTTCAATGCCCAGAGCTTCAAAGACTTTGATCCTACTTACATATCCTTCGTTAAAACAAATTACAGCATCCATAACTCCAAATTTCAAAGTTTCAATGCCAGCAAAAACTGTTTTAGAAATTCGCTCCCAAATACATTTGTTAAAACTTTCATTGTGATTATGTGTTCTTCCATGAAGGCACTTTTTCAATCAGTCCTTCTCTGTGAGATCCCGAAACACTTTTTTCACTTTTAATAAAATTGACTCAGGTAAAGAATGCTTGTGAATATAAAATTCCCCCGTAGCAATGCTACGGTTATAAACGCACCAGCTATCCTAACCAAGAGGACACAAAACGTGTTAAGGATTATCCTCAGTACTTGGTTTATGAAAATAAATAGCCCATATGGCTCTTTTCATGTCCTCCACAGATGACAAATTTTTACGGATTGCTAGCCCATAATAATGTTGGATTGAGTCCCCTTCTTTAAGCGTTAGCCGTCCACGTCCCGAAATATTTTTTCCATCTGATAGCTTAATGCCTTTGCTCGTTTTTAGAATGTTTCTCAGCCTTGTGCCCATACACTTTTGCACATGGCCAATACATTCTAATTTTTCAACTTCTGTGTCACCATATACTTTTTCTTCTTTTATAGTAAGAAATTCTTTTGAGTCCCCATCACCAAGATACTGCGTATAACATGCGTTTCGTGATGTTTCAGATCGCTGAAATATTCCTAATATCTCCCGGCATTCCATTCCCCCACTGAATCCTTCGTAATTTTTAGCACAATTTTCACATAGGGTTTTTTTACCCTTACATCAAGAACAATACTTTGTGAGAGCTTCAAGGTCGATAACCTTTCCGTTCTCAACAGAGAGACGTGTAGAGAGCACATACAACTCCATTCAATGAAGTATAGCCTCTTTTGTGCCATCCACAGCTATATTTGAATTATTATCATTTGCTATGACTGCTTCGTGAACAACTGCATTCATGGAGTATTCACTAATTGTTTTTAAAACATTTAAAAATACAGAATTATGGCGTTCAAACTTTGCAGGTGGTGGAGGCAAATTCATGAGCCCACAGAATATTCGAGCAGCGGCTCCACCTTTTCCAATAGCTATCATTCCATATGTCAATCTTAGGTTAATATCATAACATTTATTTGACATTTTTGATGACATTGTGCTCGTCGATTCTCCACAGTTGTGACAAATTATTTCCAAACTCACAGCTAAACTTCTACGACTTTTTAAATCTTCTCTCAGTTCAATTTTCTCTGAAGAACAGCAATATTTACATCATAAGAGATTTTTCCTAATGGGAGATAATAAATCCAGTTCAACGATTATATCTACATTTTGAGAATCTTGTTCTTTTAGTAAAACCAGTATTTTAATTTTTCTCCTAGAAGCACTTTCCACGGAATTCGAAAGCAATTTTTCAGTCGATTTAGACTTTTTATGTTGATTGCTAGCATACTTCCTTCTGCCAAATTTCTTTATTCTTGGCATAATTACTCGTTTAAAAAAAGTTAGATACTTATAAAGTATTAAGAATATTATTAAATATAAGTAAAAAATAAACATTTCTTACGAAAATTAATGTAAAATTAAGTAGTCGTATGCCACAAGAAACTTCGGAATAGACGAACTCGGTTCAAAACATTGCCGTAAACTGAAATTTAAAGTAAGAAATTTTGTCACACAGCTTGGAACAATAGCTCACGCATAAACGTGGCTAAAAAGTAGCGGGGTTATACATTCAAACGAAAAAAAAAATCAAAAGTTTATATAGATCAAACAAGGAAATCTACATATTTAAAGTTCAATGGGGCGTGTCAAAAGGGGCGTAGGCATTTGTTTACATTTTTATTTTTCATATTTTATGGCTATTTTATCAACAAACATATAAGTATTATACATTTTTAGATTCAGAAAAATAAGCAGTATTTTTAGAACTAAAATTGAAAAATCAATTTTTTCAAAGTATATGATGTCCCTGTTCCCTTAAAACGGGTCTTGCATAAATTAACTCTCAAAGGTGATTATGGGTCTCATGGATTTAAAAGAAATTTCGCTTTTGAATTAATAGACTTAGACTAAGTTTGCCAAGCATGTTAATTTGGTTGAGTAGAGATACACTAAAAATGAGTTTTGTGGAAGGGGTTGGAGCGTAATAGATCAACATCAGGAAATACACAACGAAGCGGGCGGGTAACTGCTAATGATACATAAAACATGGAAGTTTGGAAAATAAGAAAAAAATAGATTCATTCCAATAACACTCAAATTAAACTTAGTAAATCCCAAGTATTTGCTGCTGTGTGCCTCAGTAGGAATAAAATCAACTTTTTTCTCCTTTAATGTCCCGTCCTGTTTACATCTGTAAATAATAATTGTATTTATAAAAGGAAGATAATTCATGTGTGGGAATGCGGCGTAGCTTAATACTTAGTTCAAAATTTCATGAGCTGAAACTATAAAAGATGATGGCACCGCATGAAAACAAAATTTTGAAAAGCCATTTAGATTTGTTTTCTTTTTAAATCAATTGTTGCACGGGTTGTTTTCAAAAAGTTCCCCGTGATAAGAAAACGTACTTCAGAGATTGATTTACATCGCACTTTGAAGCCACACGACGGACCGCGTAATTTTGAACCACTGTTCATAGACACTTGAGTGCCTGGAGAATATTTTCCTCCCCTCCAGTCCCACGGCAAAATTGCGGAGGTGTCGCCATCTATCGTCCTTTCGGGGAATTTCGCCAAGATAATTCGTACTGTCATCTGTATGGTGCTCAAGGCCTAGGCAAACGACAGACGTACTTCTAGCCCCTTGCTTGATGAATTTCGTGGGCCTCGTTTTGACGGCGTCAGACAGGTGGTATTAGTCACAACAGACACTTGAAATGGCTTTTTTCCGCACTTCCAAACTACATCACGGGAAAACTTTTGCCTCGAAAAATTTAGCGTGCATCAGGCCCTCCTAATGGCAGGTCTTCATTGGCATTCGACCTCAAATTCATGACACGCCAGCTCTGAATCCGTGACCCTGACCATTTCGCTACCGTGGCTACTGCTATCATGGCCACAAAGAAATTTAGAGGGAGGGAGGGAGGGAGTGTGAATATTAACGTCGCACTGTTCAGCTACACGAGTGCGTTTTTTGGCGATGGATCACGTAATTTTGAACCATGGTCAAATGACGAGGACGACACCGAGCTGGCACAGGAAGGACATTTGAGCTCTCGACAAATTTGAACGTGAATCGCGCCCCTACACAGCAGATCTTTAGTGGCACTGTGCTCGAACTCACGACATGCCTGCCATGATCCGATACTTTGAACACTGGGCTACCCCAGCCCCAAATTCATAAGATCATGGATAAAACTAGTATAAATGCAGTTCAATTCGCAAATTCATAACAGGCGTTGTTGAATCATGGGTTCTAGTCTTGGTGTCATTTAAAACCTGCTCTGTAGAGGGTATTTCTTGAAATTCGTAGTCCTCACGCTGAATTTTGTGGAAGTTTGGAGAGTGGGGTACCATTTCGGGTATCATCCTCGCCTCTTGGTCGATGCTTAAACTTACGTAGTCCTTTGAAATAGATAAAAACCTTGTTTGTTTGAAGAGTGCAATTTAAATGCCCGTTTTTTATCATGATGTGCATTAGCTTCATATGTTTTATTACAAGTCTTTTAAAAAATAACTTGTAAGAACTCTTTTTTAAAAATTTTCGAAATGCATTATACTCAATTTCAGTCAAAAAATAATTTTTCACACGATATGGCTCCGTGAAAAAATCTGTTTAAATTGTTTTAAAAATTGTTTTTTTGTTTTCTTCTTTAGCCGTTTGGAAATATAAGTTTTGTGGTTCAGTTGCATTTTTCTCTAAAACGGCTTCGTATGCTGAAATCCAATTATTTTACTGCAAATTTTGTTTCATAACTCATGGAATTAGCAGAAACCTTTTAATTTCTGGAAACTTTTACTTTACGTTGAGGAAAGAATTAAGTAATCTCTATCGAAGAAGCTCTGAAAACATGAATGGATATTTTTTTTTAATATTTAGTGTCCGTGTTTTTAATTAGAAAATAATGTACTAAAATAAATACTACAAATGGTTTAAAGAATATTATGACAAGAAAAAATTACTTAGATGCAGTTTTTCATCAAAAAATGAAAAAAAGGGCATATTTTCAATTTTCCTCTTATGAAAAATGCTTCTATAATAATATTTTGTTATACCGAGGTTGAACTAAATTTTTGAAATACGTAATCCAAAAGCGGATTTATTACTATTTTATTATGTCAGAGTACTGAAATCTTAACAAATAATACCCGCTGCTTTTTCAATTCATCGTAACTCTGAAAATAATGCGAGTTTTTCCAAGTAGTTTAGTTCAACTCCTGTATAGAAGTATTACCTATATATAGGAAAATATGAATATAGAAGCATTTTTCATAAAATGAACAATTCATTGGAAATGTGTCATTTTTTCTTCTTTTTTGTCAAAATAATTTGCATTAAATGAATTTTTTTTCTTTTCATAATATTTTGAAATCAATTTATATGCATATTATAATTTGACAGACACTAAATATAAAAAAATAAATCATTTATGCGGGTTTTTCAAATTACGGTTCAGGACATAGTCAGCAACCTTAAATCAATAAAGAGGCAATCATTTCGATGAAAATCGATCCATCAGACCTTTCCCTAAGCGATCTATTTCAATTATGAAAGCGCAAAATGGAAAATCTAAGGTAAAAGAAAAATTCAATTACGGAAAAATGTTATTCTTTCACAAGAGATAATGAATGAAATTTCCGTCAAAGTTTTGATGCATATAAAGAAAATCTATATGCATAAAATAGTTAACGTAGCTGTCATTTCGTGTACATGTAAAAATTGTCAACAATATCAGGCTTTCAATCTCAAACAAAAAAATTATAAATAAACGAAAAACAACCGATGAGATTAGAAAAATGAAACTTGTTAAATATCCTGCAAGCTCAATATTTTGCTGCACGCTATTTATAATAAAATATTTTAAGGTAACATAATATTGATTGAAAGTAGTTCATGATGAGCAAAGAGGTTTATTCTGTAAATCCATTACTTCTCCCTCTTTCTCAGTTTCAGTCAATATTTTCAAATTGTGTTAATTCTGTTACATTACAAACAATTTGAATTCCTACTTTTGTTTAATCCATTGTGCAGAATTATGATGTAAATACAATAATGAATGCTTCAAACATCATCTAGAAAGTAAGAACAATCAAAATAATAAATGAACAAATATCGTATAGATGTTGTAACTGCAGTTTTCCTCATTTTATCGTTTATACTGGTGGCTTTTTAATACTAATAAAATAATTCAAGATTAGAAACTTACCTATTTGCATTTTGAAGTGGATTGTACAACAGTATACACAAGTCTGAAGTCACGTCGTGATTAATATTAAATGACAAGAGCGGAAGTATGTTTCTTAGGATACATCTTAAAAAAACAGGAAAAAATTTCGAACTCTTCGATGGCAAACAGCTGAGCTGCTCGGTGTTAAGGCATTAAAAAAAATGGTAAACATCTCAATGATTAGGTAATGATCAAAGTGGGTGTTCAAAGAATGGCATCTTTAGTATTCATTCAGAATTATATAGTACTCCAACAATAAAAATTTAACATAACCATGAAAATACCATCAGAATTTGGAATAATACTCAAGTGTTTCTTGTTCACAGGAGTGATTTTCTCGTACCAAAACTCACATGGAAAAGGAGAAACACAAATATGCGAAAGGATAAAATCAATCTTGAAAATACTGGTGGAAATAACCTTCATTGCGTTAACAATGAATACAGTTTATACGAATATAAAGAATGGAGATGCAATGAAGGCAACATTTAAAGTCACAACAATCTTGATTAATGCTATCCTGCTTCTTTCGAGAATAGCACTTCTTCTGAAGAAAAACGAAGTACTGGAGACCCTCTCGAAACTTGATACCTTCAAAAACGGCTTGCATAACAAGAGTCAAACCTTTTTGCAGAAATATGCTGTTTTGGCATGTTGCTGGTGCTTTCTGTTTCCCATAACAATTATCATAATCACAACAGCTGAAATATTCTCAAATACTGACAAGTATCCTACGGTTTATCTGTCTTTAGGTCAAAATTCTACATGGGATCAAAAATTGCGTTTCTTCATCTACATAGCTGGTCACTCTACCGTTTACATGATGCATTTTCTAGCATTTCCTGGGTTAATGATTATTCTTCTCAGTTTCATCTACCTATCGTTCATGAAAACATTTCAGAAGCATCTTGAAGCAGTGAGAATCAGACTACTGGAGCGTTTCTCCAAAGAAGAGATCTCCAAAGCCTTGGTGATATTCACGGTGGGGAAGAAAATTCATCTGGACATCGATAAATCCGTGCAATTATTCTCGTTCCTCGCATACGTCCTCATCTTCTCTAACATTCTACAAATGATCAGTGGTATTGTCACCAGCTTCATGTCTGATAAAGGGATGATTCAACTTATGTACACTTACGTCACTTTGGGGGTGACCATCATTTGGTTCGTAGCACTGACTTTGTGTGGTACTCAGGTCGGGAAGACTGAGCTTTTCGTCAGGAATCTGAGTCAGGATGTGATAACGAAAAACTTTGGCGTAGAAGCAGATGGACTCAAGAAGCTTGTGTACATGAACCTTTTCAATGCTTGCGCGAATTTTGAATTGAAGTTCACAGGATGTGGAATGTTTGTGGTGGATAAGAAACTGTTTCTCACGGTCACAGGTATCATGGTGACGTATGGAGTTTTGTTTGCGACTGAAATGTCTAAAATGTAACTAATATGTAACGGTCAAAGCATTATTGAACAATTGTGTTGTTTCCTATTTCGATGCTTACTTTGGTGACAAAACAGTTTGACTAAAATTGGCGATAAGTTCACCAAAAAGAAAATTTCTGGTAATTCCAAGTTATGTAAGAGTGAGGATATCTAAAACTTCATTCCTCCTTTTTTACATTTAGCCTCTTTTCGTCATATGTACGAGAGCCTGAACTTGACGCGAAGCACATTTTCGGACAGAAAAAATGCCTCTATTTTTAGAAAAATTTGTGACATTGTAACTCAAGCATTTGTTATAATATAGTTTTTAAAATTTCAAAATATTTCATAAATAGTTAGTTTTACATGTGAAGGGAGAGTTCACACACACATTTAGCATTACGGTATAGGAAAAAAAATGTAAAACACATTTTATAATCGAAAAAATGTGTCAACTCGGATAAAAATGAGTAGTATGATAAAATAAGCGATTCTCTATAGGATAGTGTAGCCAGAATATAATATTAATGTTTGAGTACTTTTATACCTTAAAAAATATTCCGAATTTGGCCCCTATTCTTTAACATTAGCCGAAGATAGCTTTAATTTATACCATCAAAAAGGAGTTCACAGTAGTTGAACGATGGTCAAAAATTTCATTTTGGAATAATTTTTTTAAAAGTAAAACTGGAATTTCTTTCAGAAAGCAAACTGGAGTTACTATCTGAGCTGTTGGCAAAAGACCTCATATTATTGAATCACTGTTTAGCGACGGAAACGACGCTTGATTTGGCATTCTACTTTCCAAACTTCCACATGCGGCAACAGAAGGGTTTTGAGCCTCGACAGACTTAAACATCATTAGTATTCTTACACGATGCATTTGTAGTGACACCGGAACTCAAACCCACGACTGAACAAATACAACACCAGCCTCAAGTTCACGACGATGAACGTTTTGCTGACGTTGCCAATTTTATATTGTAAATACAGTTATATGGATTATTTTTAAAGGCTAGTAAATAAATCTTATTACAGATATTAAGATGCAGATAAAGAGAAGTTTCACACACTTTACGTGTTGAGTAATTTCTCCCTAAAACTTAGCATATTAATTATACCGGATTTTGTCCCATAAAGAAACAGACAGGAAAAACAACATTCTTAAAATTTTAGAATCTCTATTTATATGAATGTTTTTATGGGGACAAGCTACTACTTAATCAATATGTCTCCCTCAAGATCGTAAATCAAAATTGATTAAATATTGTGTTTTAATTATTTTTTATATAAAATACTTGACAACTTTTTGTTCCCATTAAATTTTGAAGATTTATTCTTTTTTTACAACAGTTTAAGTAATTCGACAGAAAATTTAATAATTTTTTTTCAAAATACTGAACATTCTCTCCCAGAATAGTTATTGCTTGTACAGTGACAAATACAAGACGTTTCTACAGAAAAGTAGAAATTCAATACATTCTATTGAAATAAACACATATTAATTAAAATAGCTTTTTAAATCAATATATATTTTTCTTCTTTTCTACGGAAAGAATATCATTTGATTTTTTTTTATATTCTAAATACATCTTGATTTTTTTTATATTCTTTACATTCTAAATCCAGCTATACGCAATTAATTCTTTCAATTATCGCTTTGCTGAGCGCAAGATTTGTTTTTCTTTAACATGAACTTTTGCAGAATAGACATTTCCTTAAGATATTACCAACTGAGATAACATGCACATGGTGATTCCCCATAAAAAATGGTTGTAATTTAAAGTACATTTTATTTGTTTGATTATCTTTTCCGTGGATTATTCTAACATTATCGTATTCCTTATCTGCTTGGGAAGACATAAATGTGTTATTGTTAAGATAATTTCAATTTATGAAGGTTCCCTGTGTTTTCTTCCGGTAAGTAAAATTACCATTACTGTTGTATCTTAATGTTTCTAAATTTTTTAAATTTATTCTTGTATATTTACATATACAGAAAGATGTATACAGTGGATAAATTTTAGGAAATTTTTTTTAACTTTTTGCATTTCTATCCTAGCATACGCGTATCGAAGATTAACTTTTTTAAGCAATGCAAATATTATATGTTATGTTACGCTTTATGCTTACTTATATATAACTTAAAAGTAAATTTAAAAGTTATATAATTGAAACAAAGAATTAATAAATATTTTTTAAAACTTAGTTTTTATAATTTTTTAAAAGTTATATCATGTACAATACAATAGTATCATTGAGTATTAAGCAAAATATTTTTCCACTCTCAATTACAGCATCATAGTCTTATTGAGCTCACAGCATTTGAAGTTTTTGCTTTATTATTACGTAATGTTAGCATGAAGTTATATCTTCTATTAAATGTGTTTTATGAGATTATATCCATAGATATTCCATTGGATTTAAGTTAGGACTCTTCAAACCACAATCTGGCCGCGGTAGCCGAGTGATATAGGTATAGGATCGTGGCTTGCCATGTCACGAGTTCGAGCCCAATACCGCTAAAGACCCGCCATGTAGGGCAGCGATGCACGTTAAATCTATCGAGAGCTGAAACGTCTTCCCGTTGGTGTGGTGTGGTAGTTAGGAGAGGGGGGTGCCAGCTCAGGTGTCGTCCACGTCACTTGAGCTTGGTTCAAAATTACGTGGTCCGTCGCCAAAAGCCCTCGTGTAGCTGAACAGTGCGACGTTAAGATTCAATCAATCAAACAAACCACAATCCAATAACTGAATACTTCACTGTTAACTCATGTTTTGCGTGTATTTGTTGTGTAGAAGGTAACCGATTCTGATGCAAATATATGTCGAAAAGGAAGTAAATTTACTACAACACTTTTGGTTTTAGGATTATGTATCTATATGTACTTTCTTCCATTTAACCGTAACGAATCTACACCAATTTCTGATATGCATGCCCATATCATTATGCTGATAGGAAACTTGACTCAATATGCTTTGAATGTAAATCCTTTCCTATTCTACGTCGCTTGTATTTTCGATCATCGTTTCGAAATAACGGTATCAATCATAGCAAATATGTTTCTATTGGTCATAGGCCCAGTTCGTACGTTCTATCTCCACCAAATTTGACGTTGCAATAAATTGATTTTTCTTGGAATCCCACAACTGCCAATAACACCAACTACACGTACGTTGATCTTGACGATTTTTGTGACACTCTTCGATTTTTAATGCCTATTATTTTTAAAAAGACATCAACAATTTTAGTTTTATTTTCCATTCCCTTGCGCAATTTTTTCACTTTTTTGTTTCGGTGTAACGTAAAAAAAATTGACATTTATAGAGACTGCCGAGATAGAAGTGAAAACTTAGAACTTTTAGTATTAAAATTTGAAATTTCGTAATGTTTGAATTAAAATCATCAATATCAATCTGATTATCACATCTCTTGACACTCCGAGCAACAATTACATGCCTGTTTTTATGGGCTTTTTTATTATTCAAATATATTACTGGCTGTACATACACAAGATCATGACAAAATATAAATACAATTCAATTGAAATAACAATTAATATACAATCATATTATTTATGAATAGTATTTGCATTTATTTTAATTTCAATGTACTTGTTTTTTAAATTTATTTTAATTGTTTGCATCATTGTCATCATTAATTTAAACAATACTTAGACTTTTTGTACTTTCAATTATTTCATTTTGTTCTAAAATGATACAATAGGCTTATGGTAACTAAAGTAAGAAAATGGAAAATGTTTGATTCAAATTTATCCAACAAGGAGAGGGCACGACTAAGGAAATTCATTTGGAGTCGTGACTTGTGTGTGTGTGTGGTGTAATAGTAGTACTCCTTTAGGGTACCCTCAATGTAATTCCACCGAATGCCCATTCAATTCGGAGAAAAAGCCTTCGAAATTCATTCTTAGCTTTTATATACAATTAAATTTCAATTTCCTCTAACGATTTCGTAGCTTTGTTGATATATCGTCTGCATGCTATGCACGAGGTCTGGGTTCAATTCATCCGTCAATTTTTTTTTTCATTTCATTTAAGGCTACACGGTACCCTTTTTCAAAAAAAAAATTTGGAGACAGTTACAGTAAAAATAATTGATGTTCTATATTTAGATTATATTATTAAGCTGATTCTGTAAGCAAAAAGTCGGTTTGAATAGCCATTATCTTACAATTTTAAAAAATTAGGAATTTTTGAAGTTTTTTGAAACTCTTATAAAATACTAAATTTTTAAAAGTTTTAGTAATTTTAAGTTATTCATGATTCTTAGATTATTAAAAATAATATTTAGTATGGATTTGAAAATCCATTCCCTTGTTGATTTTTAATAATTATTTTTCTAGAAAAACCTGGAAAAATCCCGAAAACTTTTAAAATATCAACTTAAGCATTTTTTAGAAAAATAACTAGAGTTCTCTCTCTCAGCCCTAAATCCATACTAACTTTTATAGAACATACATTTGGGAGTATATACAAAAATGTTTAAGACTCTATCTTGAACAGGAGAAAAATCTTAGGTATTAGAAATACTTATACCTTCAAAATTAAAAGTCTGAGAAAAACGCATTTAAAGTTTTTAAAGTCATAAAACAAAAACTTATATAATGTCCGTAAAACTCTAATTTTTAATATGTTATTTTCCAATGTATGTTCCACATTAAAACATTATTTTTTATAAATATGACTGAAAATTATATTTTTACTTCAAAATATATTTTTGCATAATATTGATAGCATTTGTTAAGACGTCAGAGTTTATTCAGCTTTATCTTAACCTAATATTTCACAAAAGTTTTGAAACACGAAGCATTTATGTACAAAATAATGATGCTAACTTAAGCTAAAAATAGTCAGGTTTGCTCATAAAATTTAATGTTTTTCAGTTTTAAATTGGGGCAGTTTAGGAAGTTTTATCTCTTGTCGTACGACTTTAAAATACTAAAATATAGCAGTACAATATGTTTAGTATAACGTAGTTTGGTACAGCAAGGAAATACTCAGTTATGTCTACAGCATTTGAATTCAGAATACTTGTATTCGGAAGTCCAATTGCAGAATAATCTGAGGACTAATTTTTAGATACATCATTTTCAGTAGTATTCCATCTCTTCGAAATATTGTTTCTCACAGAAACCCAGAACGCATTTGCCATGGCATTTTCTCTACAGGAAAAATTAATCATAAAGCTTTTAAGTTATATAAACCATTTTTAAAGCAAAAATTGGCCATGAAATTAATCTTTATTAATTAATTATGATAACTCAAAAAACTGAAAACTTAATCATGCCGAAATGATTCTAGTAATGAAAATTGGAATTAATAACCATTTGAAACTTAAAGCTCAAAAATGTTTTTAATTAAATCAACTGTGAAAAAATGCTTTAAAAGGAAACCAAAACCGTAGCTCATAAAACTTCAAATATCTTAAAAACTAATTTTCTAACAGATCTGAAATTTCGTGGCAAGCATCTCAATGATATGGGCCACCAAAACATGCAAAAAAAAAAATTTTCGGTAAAAATGAAATTTTTAGGGTAATGTGTAGCCTTAATTAGTTTTAACATTAAATAAACTTATTTATGAATGGTTTATTAAATGTTAAAAGGATATTTTATGTAATTATTTTGTATTTTATAAAGCAAAAACAATTAAATAAATTTATGTTTTAAATAATTTAAAATTATTATTAATAAAAATATTTAAAATAACTTTTAATTCAAATAATTAATAAGAATTATTATAATTAAGAATAATTAATAAAACCATTATTTTTAATTATTAATTTATTATTAAAATTATTAATTTATTATTGAAAGTAATAATTTATTTTTAAAATTAGTATTAATTTATTATTGAAATGATTATTAAGTTATTATTAAAATTATTATTAATTCATTATTAAAATTATTATTAATTCATTATTAAAATTATTATTAATTCATTATTAAAGTTATTTATCATTGAAATAATTATTAATTTTTTTTTAAAAAATTATTTAGATAAACATTATAAAATTATTTTAATTTATTTAAATAGGACTTATTAAATGTTTTATAAAATTATTTAAATTTATTTAAACAGGAATTATTAAATATTTTACAAAATTATAAAATAATTAAATTGATAATGTATAAAAAAGACATGTTTTTTATTATATTCATTATAATAATATACTTTATAAATTATTTTATATTATATGTAATAATTTATTTATAGTGTATTTTATTTCACATTACAAAACTATGTATAACTATTTTTATGTATAATATCATTTAATATTTATTATATATTTTATTAAAAATATTATTTATTAATATAAAAATGTATTTATATAAAATTTAATATAAATACTTATATTGTTACAGGTTTTTTTACTTAATAAAATACAAAATAATTACATAAAATATAATTTAATAAACCTTTCATAAATAAGTTTATTTAATTTTAAAAATAATTAAATGAAATGAGAAAAAAAAATTGACTGATGAATTGAATCCAGACCTCGCGCATAGCATGCAGACGATATATCAACCAAGCTACGAAATCGTTGGGGGAAATTGAAATTTAATTGTATTAAAGCTAAGTATGAATTCCGAAGACTTTTTTCTCCGAATTGAGAGACTGTCCATTCGGCGGAATTACATTGAGGATTGAACACCCTAATGGAGTACTACTATTACACCAAGCCTCGACCCCAAACGAATTTCCTTAGTCGTGCCCTCTCCTTGTAAGTACCGTGTAAAAACCGCATCGATCGTCATTTTATATTTTGTAGTACTGAGTTTTCCATCATTGGACATATTTAAATTAAGTTTTTCATTTAGAAATTCAATTAGTGGTAGATTTTTATCATCTACAAAGTTAATATTGAAGTCTTCACTTAAAATCATTGGTACATTATCTTATGTTTCGCCAAATCTTTTTTCAAGTATTTCAGAACCTTCTTTTGTATAAATCATCAAATTTTCGAATAAAAATTGTTGTATCTGTCTCATAGATTTTCCAGGCGAAATATAAATGTCAACCCTTAATATGTATTGCCCATTCTCGGAATCACAACGAGCAAAGCATATTTCGCCTTTATTAGAAACATTAACACCAATGCTTCTAGTGAATTTAGTATGTACGTCCATATGTGTGAAGTAATGAAGTGTGACGTACTTTGAGTATTGTGATAAGTAGCTACGCCTGCTGCTTGAATTTCGGGCCTTTTATAGCTTACAACAAAGTTGAAATTCGGAATATCAAGTGGTTCTTTGTTTCTCATACGAATTTCTGATAAAAGCAGAACATTTGACTTTTTTACGATAGCATCGTTTTTTAGGTCAGCTGCATGCGCATGCGAACTTTGACAATTGAATGAAAATATCGATAATCCTTTCTTGTTGGAGATGAATTCTAGAAATGTTTTGGTGACACCGTTTGTAGTGTATTATGTTTTGTAACCTTTTTTCAATTCTAACGTTAGATCCTCTCGATGACTTCTTGATCTTTTATGATGCTTATCTGTTTCTGAAGCATTTAGAGGTGTTTATGTTCTACCAATCCAAAATTTCCAGCTGCTGCTAATATTTTCTTGAGTAACCAAAAATTAATCTTGAATCCTCGCTACTCTTGTTAAAGCTACGTATACTAATTCTCTAGGATGTTTGCGATCGTATTCGTAGACAATAGCATCATAAGTACCTCCCTATGATTTGTGAATAGCCATTACCAAAGCAAAAATAACTGTCGAATGATATAAAATTATAGATAATCGTTTTGCAAAAAATAGCAAAGCACATATTTTTTTTGACAATTTAAATTAATAAATAATGAATTCCAAATATTAAATTTTAAGATAAAATAAAATATTTAATGAAATTAAAGTTGAAGCCGCACGTTTTCATTATTTTAAACTAAAGATTTTAATGATATAAGGTAATAGACAATATAATTTTGCATTAATATCCATATTTGAAACTTCAACACATTAATCTTGTATTGTTATTAGACTTTATAAAATTTTTAATTTCAAAATCCATGATAAAAATATGATTGAACCACTAGAAGTATGTTTTTCCACAGTAGTAAGAAAACGTCTAAGCCACTGTGAAATACTAATTTGAATTGCGTGATGCATTGCAGAGGTTAAATATTAGAAAATAAATAATACAAAATTTTCAAACGCCAGAATAAATACGAAGATTTAAAATAATTTTAAATAAAATAAAATTTTCAAACCCAAAATAAATACGAGTATTTAAAATAATGTTCTGTTATTTATTTCTTATCTTAAAAATATTAGTATATTTATTTAGTACTTACTATTGTACTGCACAATGATTCTTCAATTAAACGATTCAAATAATAATCAAACAAAAACACTATTTCAACAATGCACAGTATATACACATTGAACTTTTCCCTAAATCCATTCGATTTCATTTATAATATATATACAGCACTATACGTCAGCTGTATAGCTACTGATATACTGCTATAAGCATGTCGGTGACCCGAACGCACGAGATTTCACCCATCCAAAAAGTGCCTAACGCAAGGCGCACAGTGTGTGCGCTAGTCATGAGCATCTCGTTGACGCGAACGCATAAGATTTTCCCCTACCAAAAAGTGCCCAACACGGCTAAAGAAGTTTTCACTTGAATTATGTAAGTTGTGATAACTCCCATTTCCTTTTACTTGCCTTAGTACATGAAACATCCTTTTTACTCTATTCAGCTCGCTCCTATTGTGAGTGTTCAATTTTTCTCTCTCTTTCACTTATTTATGTCCTTTTGAATTCTTATATGTAATATACACTATCTACCAATAAGTAATAGGACACCTGTGATAAGAGATAAAAAAAATTATTAATACTCAACAGTTGGTGGAACCTCTACCTCAAGCAATTGCAACCTTAACTCTCCAGGACATACTTTCTCCAAATGTTTGGAGGATTGACAATGGTATTCTCTTCTACTCGACTTGGAGAAGACATGCAAGTTCTTTCACTGATTTTAGAAGGTAGTAGTCCCCCTTAATTTTGCGATCCAACGCATCTCAGAGGTTTTCTATGGGATTCAAGTCTGCGCAGGCCAATCCAATCGCTTATACACACCCCATTATCATCATACCAATCCATGGTGGACCTTACAATATGGTAAGTGGCGTTGTCATCCTGGAGGTAACAATGATTCAACCCATAAAATTGCTGTAGCGTAGGAAGCCCTTTGTTGTCCAGAACAGTGGAGTACGAGTCGGTGTTATACTTGCCATTAATTTGGATCTCAGCACATACCACGAAAAAGCCCCAGACCATAATTCCACTGCCGCCTTTACTGTAAGCACAGCGCATTTTAGCAAAAGGTGTCTCCAGACATATGCAAAACCCAGACTCTGCCATCCGACTGTTAGAGATTAAACCTACATTCATCACTCCAGAAAACCTGTTCCCACTCATCTACGGACCAATTTCGAAGTGACTTGCACCACCTCAACCGAGCAGTGCGGTTGGATTTTGCAATCAAAAGCGTATGGGTGGTACCCTGACTATAAAAATTAAGCAAATGTGATTCCTGGTGGTTAGTATTTATAAAAACAACAGTCCCAGATATGCTTGTTGGAGTGCCTGGAGTGAGTGGGCCATCGGTTTGTTGCGGTTTTTCCGAATTTCTTTGGACAGCACTTGTCGGTCTCTATCCCTTAGTTTAATGGATCTACCAAGTCGAAACACATTCCGACAATCTCCATTCACCTTCTACTCTTTAATCACGAAACCATCATCAATTTCGAAATGTTTAATGCTCTAGGCATGTCCCTTTAGGTCCAGCCATTTCTATGGTATTTGGCAATTACGTCCTTCCAGTTGTTAGACAGCTCTAAAATTCGTGGCATTTTCATGCGACTCCTGCCAATACCGTTCCCTATGCGATATTCGACATAGATCAAGACCGTAGATATCTGAATTCTTATTGGTAGATAGTGTTGATGCAATTATAATTTGTGTTATTATGATTTAAACTCAAATAACATTCTCGAAAATGTCAAAAAATAGCAAATCAATTCGTATTGCTTTTAAAGCTAGATTTCTTTACAGATCAAACTGAGTGAAATGTGAGATTGTATTTCCGAGAACAAATTTTAACCTGTACATTAATGCTATTAATTTACCGGATATGAGAACAATGACTAAGATTAAATAGCTGAACATTGCATTTCGACTACTACCCATGTTTCATACAAACTTGTATTTTTTTTTGGATAATAAGTTTAATGTTAGTTTAAAATTTTATAACCTTGTGAATTCCATATTTTTAAAATTCTAATTGACTTTTTCATATTTTAAGGGATTCTTATATCTTTATATTACCTAAAAAAGTTCATTACCTATAAGGATATGAATTTAAAAACTGAAAATGTCAAAGAGCATTCACAAGTTTATTCACCATTAATATACATATTTAGCGAATGTGTATTTGCCGATTGCCAATAATTTCATTTAAATATTTTTTTCTCATTCGAATGGTTTTTATACCTTTTAGATGACTTGATTGAGGGATAAACAGAACAGAATGTTTCACATTTTACTTTTGTTGTCTTTATGCATAGGACTAGAGGCTGCAAGTAAGTCTTAACGATTTGCATCCGTTTTTTAGCACCAAATAGCATTTTTAAGTTATGTTTTTGGTTATTTTACTTATCAAGACAATGGTTGATTGACATAAATTTCTTCGTTTGAACAAAAATAATCCTCAATTGTATATCAGATACACACAAAAAATGTGTAAACAGAAATTTTTTAGTCATGAGCAACGTCATGAATAAACAAAATTACGTATAATTAAATTCATTTCTGTAATACTTAGTTGTGATTTTCTCCTTACTGGAAGCATTAATAGTAAACATGGCACATAGGGTTTTCAAACTGTTTTTCTGGGTATGCTTACTAGGTAGTAAGTACTCTCAAAACACCATTACTTTCAATACGGATCGTAACGGAAGACGTCTTTCTGCTTTGTGTAATACTCCTCGAAATCTTAATGACTTGACAACATGTCTTCTAGAATGCTCATAGATACTACAAAGTGCGATGACGGCCTAATTGCAGATATGAATCGTTGTTGCCAAGCGTACATCTCAGGTAGAAATGACAGTGGAGTAACGTACATCCCTGCAACGCGGAGAGGAGCAGGATTCTATGGAGCCCTATATGTTAAGATTATGCAATTCTTTGTAAGAACCGACTTTGAGCTTAAAACCTGACATTGTAGGAGGGGACTCCCTCTACGCCACTGAGAGACGATCCCACACTCTACTGATAAAAGTTTGGAAATAAACTTTTTTAGCACAAGTTATGCACATTATTGTTTATGCTGCTTCTTTGCAAACTAATAGTTGTGTCTTCCTCTTATTTTTTTGCGAAGCATTATTTCTTTTCTGTACAACAACCTGTGAAAATTTCATTCGGTTTTAATAATTTTTTTTCATTTTAGTACCATTTATCTGGGGTTTTTTGTTCTTTGCTTATTCTTTGAGACAAATAATGTAGCGGATGAGTTCTCAGTTCTGTAAATTTGAAAAATAAATCAACTTAAGAAGAAAGAAAATAAAAACTATTGGACAAAGAACGGTAGCCTCGTAAATGTTTTCGTTCCTTTAAAGATCTCGACGCATTTTTTCCTAGATATAAATTAGAAAATTAGGTTTATTAATGTTTAAAAAAGGCTAATCACGTGCGTGCGCTCGTGCGTGTTTGAAAGAAATACAATTTTTGATTCTACAAAAAAGAAAATAAATTTTGCTGAGTATCAAATTATTTTTATACAAAAAAGTAACGGTACGCAAAATTATTCAACCAGGTGAGCATTGGTTTTAAATATAAGGGACAGTCAGAATCTATTTTTGTGTAAACAGTATTTGTACGTCTCTGTTTAAAATTCAATCGAATATTTCATAGCTTGTCCAGAAATCGTCAGTAGGGTCCAGTGGGGTGCAAGAAATGTTAAATCCTCTGGAACAATGGCGCTTCCCGTAAGTCACGTGTTTATCCACCATACAGCGGGTGCCACCTGCAACAACAAAGATACTTGCTCCAGAGTTGCTCGACAGATCCAGACCTACCATATTGATACCAGAAGTAAGTACATCACACTTGGAGATTTAACCGATCGATCTCAGGTATTTTAAGTATAGATGTAGCAGGAATGAACACAGATAACAACTTGATTTTAAATCTTATTGTAATAGTGTCTGGGTGGGTGAAGATTCAGCGCACTTTGTCAATGCGTAGCATGCGCGTAAAGTTTATTGTATTTTTATAAACAAAAACAACGAAAATAGATAAAAACATTTAATGATTTAATAGCACAAATTTCAAGCAAATCTTTTTTGTTAGCCCCATCCAATCTCATCACCGGGGGATTCCCTCCAAAACAATTGATTGTATAATAAAGCCACAAATTTCTTTCCCGATTATAAGTTTTATAATCGGGTATATCGATATAGGGAGCACAGACAGCTATTAGCTCTTTAGAGTCGCTATATCCCGGAAAAAAGTTCGTTGCATGGAGGTCCATCGTTTAATATACTTTATACGCCACATAAAACAAATTTTAAATTCACAAACACTATATATTAAAAAAAGTAATTAGTCACATCTTCTTTTATATTAATATATGTTTATTTTATGTATCTTACCCTCCAAAAAAGAAAGGAAAACAAGAAGGAAAAAAGTCGAAGAATTCACTGTATTTTTAATATTAAGAAAATAATTTTATACTAAAATTAATGAATTTTAAGGACATTTTATAACTTAAAGAATACAAGTAATATTAAACATACATTATTTTATAATTAGAACACGCGGACAGGGGCAACTCCAGTGAGGAGGAAAGAGGATATCGAAGATGTTTCAAGTGAACTGGGCATTGGGGGTTAAGGGTTGCATTTCTTGTGAATGAAACGTCCAGAACTCTATTGTTCTCGGTGAGGTAGGATCTAATAAAACTAGTTCAAGATTTATGATCACCATAAAATGTGTTAAAGAGAGAATAATTTGAAATTTTTTCAGAAATACTTTAAAAAAAAGGGGAGAACAAATATTTATAATCACAAAAGAAAAAGTTCGTTTTATAGAAAATACATTTCGCTATAGAGAGGTTATTTTACGAAGAAAATCGTGAAGTGTTCAAGCTTCCAAAAAAAAGTTTGCGATATAGAGGTTCGACTGTATTTTACAAATTCAATAAATGTCATAGAATTTCATTTTCTTCAAGAAAGTTCTGAATATTTGTTTATAAATTACTTCACTGTCTAAAAGCTCTCCAAAATTGATGTTTCAACATGGGTCTATCTTTCTGTCTACTTTTCACGAGAAGGGTTTTATTACAGGTTAAAAAAAATTTCCGGTCTTATCCATTTATACTGTTACAGGTACTAAAAATTAGATTAACATGCAAGTGAAATTTATGTAAAAGCCCTGTGGAGTTAAGACCACACTTTGTTAATGAGGTAAATGTTCACTTACCTATTATTCCATTAGTTTTGTTCATTCATGTTATTTAATAATAAATATTAAAAAAATAATTGTAGTATTATTCTTCTCAAAAAGGTTATTTAATTAACGTGCTTTAAAGTTTCTTAACAGTATAAGTACATGTATTGATAGTTATTACATAAATTAGACATCATTGCATTTAGGATAACCAATTTAGCGTAAAATTTGCATATCCTAGACTCACGCTTCCACACTTATGTTTGTATAAACGTAACTATATTTATAACAACAAAAACTGAAAAAAGAATGTGGGATAAATGTTCATGACGATCGCATAATAAATGCAATTACGTGTTCTCCATAGAATTCGATTAAATAACTGACATTAGACTTATACTTGTTATTCTACTTGCACAGTTTTTATAAAATTTCAAATTTGATAGTTTGGTAAAAATATTCAAGTGTTAAAATTCTTCAAAAAGCTTTTCAAATTTTTCAAGAAAAGTTTTTACATTGGTCGTGCACTTTTAAATCGAGGGCACATTGTTCAACTATGTGCGTTATTAATGTTGACAAATGTGTATTTTTTAAAAGAAAGTTTCCGCAGAAAAGCAAACGTTGGCTAAGAGCATGAACAGATTGGCTGAATGTGATTGCATTTATTATCTGACTATGACGTCACATGAATTTAGTCAATTGTTCTGATAAAAATATAAACTAATGTGTGTTAAGTTTGTGTACCTTACTATCCTCTGTCACAATATCAGAGTGGGCTGATATTGGCTATAGCTTCCTAGTTGGCGGAGATGGACGAATTTATGAGGGTCGTGGCTGGAAAGCGGTTGGGGCTCACACATATGGATACAACTCCAAGGCTATTGGCATATCCTTCATGGGAAATTTCGAAAAAGTTCCACCAAGTGCAGCAATGCTTAACGCTGCCAGGAATCTAATAAACTGCGGCGTTCAAAAAGTAAGCGAACGAAATTTACATTATTATTCATCTTCCTTTAAGAGTGTGCCTTTTTGTTAGTTCTACAAAATATTAAGCCTAATTTCAGCTTAGATTTAAAACTTTATAACATTGGATCTGGTAATGAATCGAAAATATTAGTTTTCTGAATATTTTGAAACATTGAAAAGAATTCATTTTGTAAACATTTAGCTGACATCAATCTAAATAAGTGTTTGTAAAGAATTAATTCTTCATTTAATTAAATCAGTACAGTTATTGAACATCCTTCGATTGTTATAATATAAAGTTTAACAGCAACCAGAGATATGTTATTTCGAAGAAATCGATATTTCATAACTTATTTTGAAAAAGTTTTATACTATTTTTGTTTCGCTTTAAGGAGGAAAACATGTTATTAAATCCGATGCTTCACTTTTCACGATATCCAATAAAATGCTACAAAACACACCCACTGACAATGCAAGCCTTTGTTATTATCCCCCAACCGATGGGTTTTTCATAACCCTCACTGATAATGTCTTAAAACATTTAGTTTTGCCGTACAGACTCAAAACACAATGGACTTAAAATTCATCTTAATCGCTGTAAAATGATGATTGAGTATTTCTTATAAGAGAACCTATCCTAAAATTGATATCTATTTAGGATTTCAGTAAGGAGTAAGTTTCCACTTTCAGTTTGGCATTTAAAACAAATCCTTGATGTTGGTGATATTATTAAATTAAATGGCAATGCATTTTTATGGGTTTTTAAAAAAAGAATAAACATTAAAATTTTAAATCGAATTGAACAGTGCCTGATTAAACAAGTGTAGATATGTCTGAATACTTAAAGCAAGGTTTCTCAAACTGTGGGTTACTCTCCGTTAGATGGGGGGGGACATGATAATCGGACGTGGGAATTACGAGCATATCAAAAAGTGGAAAATAAAAGATTATTTAAAAGTATTATCAATTTACTGAAAGGGAAAAAAGCAGAATATATACATCCTGACACAATAAAAAATAAAATACACATTTACATTGATATAAAATACTTACAAATGTATCAGTACAGCACAATGTATTAGATAATTAATTTCACAATACTAAATTAAGAACAAGTTTATTAAATAGCAGTGAGCTCATGGGGTTTTCATATATAAAATTATATACAAAATTGAATAATTATCTCTTGATCCTTTGTGCGGTTTATAATTAAAGTTGCATTGTTATCTTTAACGTCAAAGTATAGAGAGTATTATTGAATCCAATACATTGTTGCAGTATGGAGGGGGGGGAGAAGATGAAAATTATGATTGAAAATTGGGTCATCAACATTGAAACATTGACTTAAAGTATTATAGAATTAAGCATACTAAAATCTCTAATGAAGACAGGGTCTATGATTAGGTTGAGAGTCAAATTTTAGCTTTAAATTTCTATTAGAAAATCAAAAAATGCTGCGTTATCGTAAACTGAAAAGTCTTTTGAAGGCAATTTTTGTTGCTAAATTTGGATGAATTCCATCTCGACTATTATTTTGAGACAATGCGATGAAATCTGATTTGCCCGACAACGGGAAAATAATAAAATCAACAAAGCGCTAAATTAGTCAATTTAGATAATATTCACTGTCGTACGAACTTGCCATCCATTTCAGTGTTGATTGTACCTCTCGAAGGTATTTTCCTTGAAAATTCTTAACCTTGTTTGTTGATTTTATACCAAATAGGGATACCCTACATACAATACAAATAGGGATGCACATTTCTGTCATATCCTTTGGGTAAGATAATTTCGGGTAATCAATATAAATTGCACAGAAAACAGCAAATAAAAACAAAAAATTTACTCATTATCACCTACACTAGAAAAAAAAATCTCAAATTAGTCATAAATGAATTACAGTTTTAAAAAAATACCTAAAAAAACACGCTTTTATAGTGAATCGAACTAAAAAGTAAAAAAATAATTCTTATTATAAGAATCAAATGATTAACGAGAAAATTAATGTCGTTGTAGTAAAAGCGTGGGGTGCTTTGTGTTACATTTTTACACTAACTCAGCATTTCGGAATTGAACTAGTAAGAAATTATAACAATTCATATAAAACACCCCACGCTTTTACCTCAATGGCATTAATTATCTCGTTAATCATATTATTCTTATATTAAGATTTTTTTTTTTTACTTTTTAGTTCGATTCACAATAAAAAAAAACTAAAAAACACGCTTTTAAAATATAATTTATTTTTCATTTTTTAGTTCGATCTACAATAAAAGCCTGTTTTTTTAGTTTTTAAAACAATCATTTATTCTTTGTTGAATTTATCCTTGAGTTTGATATTTGGAGCCGGAATTACGTAGCTGCTGGAATTAGTCTTGCTCTTCAATGGATCTTAATTAATGTGTCTGAAGGATATTTATTCTCTCCGTTTACGGGGTCTCTGATGAGTCACATGTCGTTGTATTCCAAAGATTCCGTCTCTATAGATACAGATCTAACTAATAAAAGTGTGTAAGAAGAAATATTAAATATCAATCGTTATATTACCTTTTAAACGTATTGCTATAATGTTAATTCGCATCATCACTTCTAAATGTATTGCGTTATCAACATAAAAAACATTTAACAGTTAGAACATGATTTTATCACCTTTTAAACGTATTGCTTTACAAAAATAAAAAAAAATTATTTAGTAGTTAGAACATAAGTTATTTTTTTCACAAGCACGAGTTTTTTTATATCCATTTGCAGAAAAACTAGACATATTATGACTAATTCCCTCACCCTCTCCTTTCTCACATAAAGAACACTTTTTTGTTTGTTTTATTTGTATTAATAACGAGCATTTTCATTTTCAGGGTTGCGCCTTTTAAAGGGGTAGGGTCTTTTAGTCGCCATAATCTGTCATTAGTTGCCAAATTTGGAAATGGAGTATGGAATTATATATATATATATATAGTCGTCAAATCCTGAAATTGTATATGCAGTTAGTCGATAAATCTGAAAACGATATAATGAATTAGTCGCCAAATCTCAAAAATCCTTATTTTTGAGGATCTTAATCAGGACTATAGAACAAAATTATGAAATTATTATATTGTCATCGATCCTTGACAAGTGTGAAAAATTTCGAATAAATCTGATCTCTTAAAGCGGGTAAAAATCGAGTCCAAAGATTCCATTATATACAAGTGAAACTTATAAAAACGTGTTAAAAATATTCAAGAGAAATCGTACGTTTCTTCCACCTGCCGCAAACATTGAAATGACAAGTTTAAACCCGCTATAATGATTTTCATTAGATTTTTTTACTGCTATAATCTTTATCACGCAATAGTCGTGAAAAAAGTTGCCAACAACAACCCATTTACAGTACACATGTTTTCAGTACAACTTTTCATTCACTAAATGTTAGGATGGAAATTTTCACCATCGTTCAAAAAAAGGTTTAAAGGAATTTTGTATACAGTATAACCTCATTAATTCGGAACTAGAGATCGTGAAGATTAATAAAAGTCTTGATTATCAAAATAATCTCTAAAATAAAACAAAAATGGTTAAACATTGCGTACTGTAAAAAGAAGATGTATTTCTAAATATGACAAGACAGAATGGTAGATAAATTAATAAAAGAGAATAGAAGTCAATGCTTATATACTTTATGAGGTCTCCACGTGACATTCCATCTTCCTGTGACGAACATCAACATTCACTGACTTACAGTCTTGCTACTGTATTTTATTGGAGTTTTTCTATGAATGTAATAACTGCCCGGATAAGCAATGTCCGGTTTAATAGTATTTGAATTAAATAAGAATCTACTATATACTTGAAAAAATGTTCCGAGTTTAAGTCATATTCTTTAACATTACGCAAAGAAAGACTCTCTTCTATTGTAAGGGTCTTCAACCCTTAACATTCGAGGGTCACATCGATAAATTTACAATCCTCCACGGGCCAAACGACTGTCAAAAAATAATGTTGTCAGGAAATTTAAATAAGAAAGGAAGGTTTGTTTTACTGGACTACAGTTGATTCTAAGGGAAGAGATGATGTAAGTTTTGTATGCATATATATAAATATATATATATATATATATTGGTTTCAAGAACGTTAAATGGAAGTCGAATTAAAATACTTTGTGTGTTAAAAATAAAATTCCACCTTTTCTTCTGAGATTTTACGCAAAGTCAGATTTTTTATGTTTAAAATAATTTAAGATCCAATGAGAAATTTTTGAAAAATTCGTCATTTTAAGAAAATTTTATCTCAAATGGATATCAAGCACATTAATAAAATGTTTTAAATATCAAGAATAACAGAAAAAAAGAGCACTTCTCAGATAAAAAGAAGGCAAGGCAATTTTTCCTCACATTCCTTTAGTGGCCACGGGTTGAAAACCTGTTTTCTATTGTAATAGAGCATGATTCAAACTTGGAATACATTTTCAAACAGAGTATTAAAAATGTTCTGCTAAAATCTAATTTTCGTATAAATAAGTGATGTTGAAGCACATTCGCTTCTTTTTTACTATAGAGTATTCGTAAAATATAGAAATATTACAAAAATAAGCTTTTTCGAATTGGATACATGAATTTTATGGCCAGTTTAACATTTCAGTATTAGAAATGAAGTATAAAAGGCATTTTATTTATAAAAAAAATAATTGACTCATACATAAATGAGTAATGTTATAAAATGCACGGTTTTTTATTGAATGATAAAATCTGAATAAGTAATATTAATTTTCGGGGGTTTTTTTTCTGATTGAAAAAGGTGATCAGGTTTCATGTCTTGTTTTTCAATATTACCTAGCCTAAAGATCATATTTATTATAGTTCACCTTTGAGATCTGATCTAATAACTGCTTATATATATTATCAGTAAATTACAATTTTACTAATTAATCACCAGAAATTTGGATTCGTTTGAAAATTTATCAAATTTATATATTTAATTCTTATTTTAATGAATTTTTCTCCCCAGAAATCCATTTCAGCTTCTCGCCAAATCCATGGTCACCGAGACGCGAAATGCACAGCGTGCCCAGGAGCAGCTTTGTACAATATTATTCAGAAATGGGTTGGATTCAAAGGTGGAAAACTGCCCGGGTATAGCTGTTGAAGCTAGAT
This sequence comes from Trichonephila clavipes, assembly GCA_019973935.1. Classification (NCBI taxonomy): domain Eukaryota; kingdom Metazoa; phylum Arthropoda; class Arachnida; order Araneae; family Nephilidae; genus Trichonephila; species Trichonephila clavipes. Next base: position 443,228 of record BMAU01019586.1, on the reverse strand, counting down.
TGACTCCAAGAGATGTGAAGAATTTTTGTTTATTGTATTACTTTAAGAAGATAATAATTTAAATCTTATTTGACTAACATTCACTGAGTATATATATTCTCATTTAATTTTTTGTAACATCTTTATGTTATTTTCATCAGAAAATTTGCTTGTAAGATATCAAAAATATATCTTATGGCTTTTTATTTATTAACTTTTAGTAATAAATAAAAACATCCTGTACAAAGATTGTTTTTACACTTTTATGCGTCTTGTATCTTTGAAAGTCCCCCCTAAGCCAGCGTTTCTCAAGCTGTAGGGGCGCGAGTATATCGAGGAATAAAAATAAAATATTTAAAATAATTATCAATTTACTGAAAATAAGTAAAACAAAATACAAATTCTGACATAACAAAAAATACATATTCACATTGATACAAGATACTTATAAATGTATCAGTACGGCAAAAAGTATTTGATAAGTAATTTATCAAAACTAAATTAAAAACACGTTTAGTAATTACTGGTGAATTATGCTTGTCACACAGATACAAAATTATATACAATATATAGCTCTTCTCTTGATAATTTGTGCAGTTTATAATTAAAGTCAAATTGTAGCTTTAGCGTCCAAGTACTTTATTATTGCATTCAATACATAGTTGTTGCATAGGGGTGGGGAAGGCAATGAAAATTAGGATTGAAAATTGGGCCACAAATGTTGAAAGTTTGAGAAGCACTACCCGAAGCCTTTGAAATCTAAATTACAAATTTAAAGTGGATATGCATCGGTGATCAAAAATTAAGGGAGAAACTTAAAAATAAGCACATGAACGGGACGAGAAAGTAGTACAGATTGAAAGAGCCGTCGGGAGAGTGGATAGGGTCAATTACGATAGGGCATGCATACATATGCTACTTGTTTGCGAATATTAGCAGGGATAGAGAGAGAAACGCACTGGTTGTATAAACTCAATATTTCTATTGCGCGTTGTACATCAGCTGCCTCGGTGTTACATGCGCAACAAGTAATTTCAAAACATATTTGTAAGACCTTTACCGAGATCAAACAATTGCTACGATGAGGAAAGTTGAAATGCAATAAGTATGTAATCGTTAACAGTATCATTTCTCGAGTTTGGAGAGAATTTTGAACTACAGAGTTGAAACTTCAAGCCTTTAAAGTTTGTTGCGTGCTTAAGGTTTTTTGCTGAAATTTTAACAATTGTTCAAGAGTTGTAAAAGTTCAATGGACCAGTTCTGATCGTCCACGCGCAACATTTGATGGCATTTGACTGTGATATACTGTCTTACAGGCTAGAAGGAATAGGTGGAAGGCAGCAAGAGATATCTCAAAACACATGCAACACACAACTGAAAGACAAAGGTCAAGAAGTCGGACAATGATGTACCACAACGAGTTTGGTGTATATAGATAACACCTGTTCATCGGAGACGATATTTTCTGTGCTGCAAAGAACACAGAAATTCTACAACTCAGCAATGGTATTTAGTATTCTTTATGGGTGAAAATAACTTAATTCGACTAATGAAATACACTTCTAGATACAGTGGAAAATGCGTAGCAGCCTTTTCAACATCCTCGTGGAGGATTGTATTGAAAATAGAGCAATTCTTGCTCGGGAACATATGATCCCTCACATATTCTGATCAGGATCTGTTACTATTGTCTACTTGGAGAGGAAAGTGGTTTTGGAGAGCTCAGATGTCATCCTCGTCACTTAAAGTGGTTCAGAATTACGAGGTACGCTGCCAATAGCCTTCCTGTCCCTTTTTAGTGTGAGAGAAATAAAGCACTAACTTCAACTTACTTGCACTTAAGGTATCCGAACACGTTCAGAGTAATTTTTGACAAAATAACATTTTTAAACATATAAAGGCTTTTTTAGGATTCAATACCAATAAGTACTAATATTTAATCAACAATATTTAAAATAAATTGCCGGAATTTCATAAAAATCACAATTATATGTGAAGTTTTAGCAATATTTTTGTAAAACTTCAAAGCAATTAGAGAAAAAGTAACAAACTTATATTAGTAAAAGAATTGCCAAAACAATCTAGAGACATTTATCTAGAGATGTACTAAAATTTTAATGTTTTATTAAAATTTGAAACTTTTAGAGATGATTGAGTAAACGTTATAAGAAAAATAACGCCTTTATGAGACCATTATTTAAATAACATGCTCTAACTCAAATAATATTCATACTATAAGAAATACTATAGCACATTCTCTAGAAAATAGCATAAATATCAGGTGCAAAAAGCTTTATAGAAATAGATTCGTAATATTTTGTGTGATCAGACTCGCCATGATAAAATTCGAACAATTTAAATGCCCACTTCTGGTAGATCAAAAACCCACTTCCGGTTTTTCTAACTTAATAAAATTGATTGTAACTTGGCCTCTAAAAAGCATAGAATCAAAAAAAAGTATGTTTTGTAAAGCCAAAATATAGATGTATTAAATAAAATAGAAAACAAAAATATCGGTCTTGTCCAAATTTGGTCATTTTCAACGTGTTCGGATACCTTAAAAAGCAATGCTACACTTTATCATAGAGGGGCTATCGAAGAGCTGGTGAGTAAAATTATTCAACGCATGAGTTCTCTAGCAATATCTTGGGATTTATATCCAATCAAACCCGGGTGAGATACTCCAGTAAAACACTTGGTAGCGCCTCATCAGCAACAATTCAAATTGACGCTGAAAAGAAATGGACAGCAATGTTTCAATAGCTCATTGATAACCTTGTACTCAGTGTGGATGAAAGATTTACCCTTAAAATGCATATTGTTGCCAATTGTCTACATTCCAGTACCACTTAACTTTGCTGGAAAACCCGAGTGTGTGCGTTTCTGAAAGCGTGTTGATAGCCATAGATATTAAATTATACGTGAAAGAGAAAAGTGCATTACTTTTGGCGTGTAATTATATATATATATATATATGCGTGTGTGTGTGATGAATGCCCAGCCCCTCAAGTGTCAGTTGGGGTAAACTTCCTACCAGGACAACTCAACCCACCTCCCGCATAGGAACTTTGACTTCTACTTTCGCCGGACTTAAAGAAGACACGTGTACTAAGGACTCACTCACTGCTGATTAACGCTGAAAGAGCTCTCGTTTTTTGTCATGGCTTGGAGTGAAGACTTCTTTACTGAATATTGAAATAAAATATAATAGGACAAACGCCTACCCGTTGCATTTCTCCTGTCAATCCAAGAAATTCTCCAAAATATGATATATATATGTACACTACTGTGGTCATTAAAATTGCTTCACCAAGAAGGTGACATACTATAAACCTGAAATTTAAATGACAGCAAGAAGGTGCTGTGAAATGCAAATGATTAGCTTTTCAGTGCATTCAGACAAAGCAGGCGCCGGTATCGACACCTAAAATGTGTATAAATGAGGAAATTATTCTGCCTGTTTCTCATTCATAAATTACATTAGAATGTTGCTGCCTGGTTAAAAGTTGTTGCGATGACTCTTGAAAGAAGCATAAATGCGTACCAGCACGTTTCTGACTTTGATAAAGGTCGAATCGTAGCGTACAGGGATTGCGGTTTATCGTATCACAATATTGCTGCTCGCGTCGGTCGAGATCCAATGACTGTTAGTAGAATATAGAATCGATGGGTTCAGGATGGTAATACGGAACGCCGTGGCCCACTCTATCACTAGCAGCCAAGAAGACAGGAATTTCAACCACCTTAATGGATCGTGCAGCCACGTCACGAGCCAAGAGTCAAGAATGGGGGACGTTTGCAAAACAACAAGTGTCTGCACGAACCGTTCGACGATGTTTGCAGCAGCATGGACTCTCAGCTGGGAGACCATGGCTTCGACTACCCTAGACGCTGCATCACAGACAGGAGCTTCTTCAATGGTGTGATCATCCACGAACCTGGGTGCCCGAATGGCAATACGTCATTTTTACAGAGGAATCCAGGTTCTATTTATAGTATCAAGATGTCGCATCCGTGTTTGGTGGTATCGTGGTGAACTCACGTTGGCAGCGTGCATTCGTCATAATCATACTGGCCCATCACCTGGCGTGATGGTATGGGGTGCTCTTGGATACACATCTCAGTCCCCTCTTGTTCGCACTGACAGCGAAACCCTACGTTTCATCAGGGTAATACATGACTGCATGTTGCCGGTATTGTACGGACATTCCTTGATATGGAAAATGTTCGACTGTTGTCGTGGCCTGCACGTTCACTAGATCTTTCACCAACAGAAAACGTCTGGTCTATGGTTGCCGAGTGACTGACTCGTCACCATATGCCAGTCACTACAGTTGATGAGCTGTGGTATCGTGTTGAAACTGCATGTAGCTGTTGTACATGCATATGTCATCCAATCTCTGCTTGACTCAATGCACAGGTATATAAGTTCTGTTATTACTTCTAGAGGGGGTTGTTCTGAGTACTCATTTCTCAGGATCAATTCACCCAAATTTCTTGAAAATTTAATCACTTCCTAATTCCAGTATAATACATTTGTCTGATAAATATTATTTTGTTATCTCCATTTTTTCTGGATATATCAATTTTAATGACCAGTAGTGTATATAAGTTATGTGTTTCACCTGGAAGGATATTTTTTGCTTTCGAGTTTTCTTATAAAGGAAAGATGTATCTAATAGAAAAAAATTACTCCTCATATGTTGCCAGGCAAGCTATAAATGTTTGATGTGGCATTTGAAAATTTTATTGGATATATGCCAGATTTTTGATAAATACTTTATGTTGCCAAATGTCTGTATGCTACTTTTTTCGTAATAAATACACAATATACCTGTATTTTTTTATTTATTTTTTGCATAACCTATAATTACATTTCTATAAAAAAGAAATTTTGAAAACTCTGAAACAAAAAAAAATCCTGCATTTAAGAGTTAAATCTTACACAGCAGTCAAAGTCGATCCTATCTCTTATTAAAGGTTAAATTTTTCTTGCCTGCGACCTGTCACATGAACATTTTATCTTCTATTCATTAGCGCCACAAGCTTAATTTTCAGCAAGATTCCTTTTTATCCCTTAGAGTTATTTTTTTCACATAAGTTTTTGTTAAGTTTTATTTATTTTTCTGTGTGGTTTTTACGTTCTTAGAAATCTCAAGATATTTTTGTTGATTTGGAACACTTTAACATGACGTTGAATCAGAAAAATTTTATCGTCATTAATTATTGCATATCTTTCTAAAAATAAATCTAGTGTATATAATAACGATACAAGTTGCCTTTTTTGTATGGTCTCCTGTCGACTCAAGAAGTCAAGGTGGTGGACGTGGTCATGACAAGTAGCTAGTTGATATTGCGTCCGAAATTCCCAGTTTTTCAAAGAATCCAGCCAGAAATAACCTTTGAAATTAATCGAACGATGATCTTATAAAGGCAGAACCGAGGCTCTTATTGCGAAGGAGGCTCTGGGTCCGATTGGCCCGTGTCTTAAGACGTCCCTGAGTCTGATCTTTTGCATATCTGAGGTTTTTGCTCGAGAGAAACAGAAGTAGCTCTCGTGTGTGTGTAATGATACAGTTTTTTAAATAAATTCTCCATTTTAGAAATAAAAGAATTGAACTGAGTATTCATATATAGAGAAACATAAATAGATAAACAGATTGTGTGCACAAAGTGTGATTGGAAAAATTTTATATTTATCATAAAAGAGAGGTGCAATTTTAATATTACGAGAACGTAAGTGTCCCGATGTTTTCCTTTTTAAAGTAAACGTAATTAGCCATGTCAATTGTGCATGCGTAACAGATGTATGAAATATCAATCATATGCCAGCCGGACAAGTCCTGCACTGCTGGTAGCAGTGGTCCGAAAAAGAAAGCTCTTATTCCCTCAGTCGGCGATAAAGTTCTCGAATGCATGAAGCATTATGCCTATGGAAATTCATCGTAAAATATGTCAGGTGTATGGGCCAAACATCATAAGTAAGCAGATGGTGCGTTGCTGATGTTGGCAGTTTTTAGAAGGTCGTCAAAGTGTCCATGATGAAGAGCGCAGTGGGCGACCGTCCCTCATCAATGATGATCTTGTTGAGCGCGTGTTGGAGAACCGTCGCTTCACGATTACGGAGCTCAGCAGCCATTTTCTGCAGATATCGCGATCCTTGTTTCATGAGATTGTCACTAAGTACCTGCTGTTGAAAAAGTTGTGTGCCAGGTAAGTGCCGTAAAACCTGACATTGGAACAAAAAATTCAATGCTTAGGAGCAGCACTGACATTTCTGCAACGGTATCATGATGACGGCCACAAGTTCATCGACAAAATCGTCTCTTGTGATGATACTTGAATTTCACATTTCACCCCTGTAACCAAGCAGCAGTCCATGCATTGGCGGCATAGTGGATCTCCGGTCAGGACGAAACTCAAACAGACGCTGTCGGTACAGAAAGTTATGTGCATGGTGTTCTGAAACAGAAAGGGCATTCTGCTCATTGACTTCCTTACACGTGGTGAAACAGTAAATGCTGACCACTACTGTGAAACACTGCGGAAATCGGTACGTGCCATCCAAAACAAGAGGCGTGGAATGCTTACTGCAGGTATTGGGCTCCTCCATGACAATGCTCGTCCACATATGGCTTGACGCACAGCAGCTGCTTTGACGGAATTTGGCTGGAAGCTGTTTGTTTATCCACCCTACAGCCCTGATCTTGCTTCCAGCGATTTTCACGTCTTCTTACACCACAAGAAATTCCTGTCCTCCGGTGAGCGTTTTGGCAACGACGAAGAGTTGAAGACGTTTGCCACACGTCGGTTCCATTCACAAGCAGCAGGGTTCTACGACAGAGGGATATAAAAGTTGATCCCCCAATACGACAAGGGTCTCATTTCTGGTGGTGGCTATGTTAAAAAATAGCTGAAATATTGCTGTACTTGTTGCCAATGAATATGTTTTTTAAAGTGTGAGTTTTATTCTTTTCAATAGGGAAACTTACTTTCTGTATGCGCCTCGTATAACTGGGCCTTTTTGGACAAGTAATATCCACACCTCAATTTATAGAAATATCATACAGAATTACAAAAGCGCAAAGACCTAGTTATTGATTGCACAGCTAAATTCATAAACAAAATAATATAAAAAGTACTATTTAGAACTATATATATTATGCTTTGAAATTCGTTGCATTTATTAGCATACTGTTTGAATACACGAGCAATTCTTGGGATTACCTTATGCTGACTTTTGTTTTTATTCTTTTTTGGTTTTCTTGTTCGATTGTGTGTAAGTTTTCGGTTGCACTTAGGATCCTATTTAGAACTTAAGGAAAGATAATTTTGCATTTTGGTCCATATAATTTTTTTCTGTTACAATAGGTCTCATGTTCTTGGTTATAATTTTCAAAATTTAATATCCATCTGTTTTGTGGAATTTTTAATATTAAACATTTAATAGTTTGTTTTTATTACGTTATGTGTATATGTATATATACAGTCATGTATATTGGGGGAGGCGACTTAAAGTGTTGTTTTAGACATTAAATGTATAAAACGCGAAAAACTGATCAAATGCTTCCATATTTTTGGAATGCTGAAAAATCTAATATCCATTAAAATATTTTTGAGCATTACCTTAAATTTATTTATTCTTCTTTCTTCTAAATACAACTGTCATTTGTGAAACCGAAAACAATCAATAGTTTCATTAAATGTTTTGGTTTCTATTAGACGATACATTTTTTACTCTTTACACTCTTCCGTTATTTACTTTCTGAATTTTTGCTTACCGATTACATAAATAGCGGAAATAGTAATAAGGTTGCATAATAAGTAATAAAGTTAGTTTTATAAACATAATCTGAGTCATAAAATCACTGAAATGACGTAAATGGTCTTAAGGACCAAAAACTAAAATGTCAGTTTTAAATACAAATAAGAATCTTTAGGTTATTAGAATGCGGGCATATTGCAGTTAATACATGCAAAACGCAATAAAAAAATTTATAAAGCCCAATTTTTTAGGAAAGAATTGCATGTAAAATACGAGGATGAAAAATGCACCGAAAAGAGCTGCAAGAAAGGAGACAAAGTAGAAGAAATTTTTGATCTATATAAATAAATAATTTAGCTTTTTTTTCACTTGAATACGGTGTTTTGATCATTTTTTGGCACAGCTATCTTATCGTATTTTTCAGAAATTTCCATACTATCAATGTTGACGCCTGCGTAATGACGACTGCGAGTATGACGCATGCGTGAAGATGCCTGCGTGCGCACCTGCCAGCCGGATGGTATATTCGGAGAAGCTGAAGAATTTCAGTATTGCTGACGTGGGTAATAACTACTTTACATCGAAACCCACAAAAACTTATGTTACCTTTTTGTTTTTATTAAAATTTTAGTCGGAAAGACTTGGTCCGTCAAATTATTTAAACTCGTGACACCCACGAACAATCAAATCTTTTTTTAAAATGGTTAAAAGTATTTTCAATTGAATTCCTTAGGGGTCTTTCTCTACCTATAATACAACCGCGACGAAAAACTATTTTTTATTTCAAAATTTCAGTCACTATTGTGACCAGAAGGGTTAGAAACACAGCAGGCATATTTTCTTTTACAAAAATTTAAACCTTCATGTAAATTCTGACGTTTATTTACAGTCAATCAATCAAAAGACGGAGAGATGTTGACATTTACAAACAAATAACATTTCGAATGGAGTTTTCCCTTTCTAAATGCTATCTTTAGTTCACGTCACACAAATGATCTTTCTTACCAGCCGCTTTGAATATGTATTTTTAGACTCCTATCCGAGTTAACATCAAACTCAGTCTTTTCTCAATATTTTAAATAAATTTATACCTTCTTCTAAAACTTTCTAATCGAAGGAACAGAGATGTAGAGTTTATGAAAAAATTTTTACCATTTGAAGCCATTAACAGACAGTTTTATCAACTCCAATAGGAGCTGTGTTTTAAAAAGACTCCAATGCTGGTTTATCCATTGGGCGCTGGGGGAGGGCACCAGGGGCCCGCATAAGATGGACTTCAGCAGATTTTCTGGTTATAAATTTTGATCCTCTAGTGCCAAAGGGGCTCGTAGATCTTATGCACCCGAAATGAGCTTAAATTGGCACTGAGGCTATCGATAACTTTCTACGATGTTTTTCTTACTCCTATTTCGGCCTCTGTATCATGGGGGCTACGTATCAATGACACCGCAGTAGATAAACCCATTTTAGAAACCCAACGCTTTCGATCATCTTTTAACTGTTATTTGGCTAACATTTTATATTTTTTAATAGTTTTCGTGATTTGATCAAAAGTATCTTTTCCAATGAGTAAAGGGTAGCCACAAGGAAGCTGACATCTACAAAAACGGAGAGAATTGTATATGCACTTGATAAATAATACACACACACACAGTAGTACTTGTTTTTGTGCGATTCATATTTATGCGATTTTACTTTTGTGCGATTTGTTTTGCACGATTTTATTTTTGTGTCATTTTTCTTGTGCGATCTTTTTTTATGCGGTAGTGAATTTCAACGGTGTTCACACCACTGTAATGTTTTCTATAAATGTACCAGTGGTGACGGAGAAAATTAAGCCCCCTGCAAAAAAGTCAGTTAAATTGGGTAAATAAGTACTTGGCGTTCGTTAGGCTTTGCCTCCCACCCCACAAGTAGGGGATTGCGGGAGTCTACGTTACGCCACTGCAATGTACATATATACACTTCAAGACGCTCTGTCATTTGTTATATACAGTCTCCTGACAACGCACGTTCCATTTCTTTCTCTCAACCCGCCGACAGCCCACGCTTAATTGAAGACGAAACTTTCAATGACAGTGACATTATCAATAATTTGATAATTTGTGAAGACGGACAAGAAGAACCGGATTATTTGAGAGCGGATAAAATATATGAAGAAATACAGCCTTCTAACAAATCGGAAAAGCATTTTAAATAACAAGATACCGATTCCAAAAGAAGTAAAAAATTTCAAAAAGAGCTTCGATCGTGCATATCTGGTTATAGTGACATTTACAAGCAGCTAAACAACCAACCTTCTTCAGAAAAACTTATCTCTTAGTTTATGGTACCAAAAAATAAATCAATTCAAATTGTATCTTCAAGTGACGAAAGCGATTTTGAACTTATTCATCACAGGAAGATGAGCGCTCTGAATTACGATGAGTAGCAGTGAATTAAGTATGTGCAATTTTAAAACTTCTCCATGAATACAATGTGAAACTAAAGGTTTTAAAAATGTTTCCATGTGTAATTTAATTATTTATTTTGTCATGGAAGTACTTTCTTATAAATTTCGTAAATGATTGACATACTTTCTAAGTGCGACTTTTTTCTATGCAGTGCCTCTCCACCGCATAAAAAAAAATTCATGTTGTATTTAGACGAATTTGGTTGTTATGTGCAAGAATTTATGAAATTTTCGAAATAATTTTTGTGCTGTTATTTTTATGCGGTTCCTATCTATCGCACAAAAACAGGTTCTACTGTATTCCTTTATTTAATGTGGCCACGATAGCCTAGTGCTAAAGGTATCGGACTTGTGGCCTGCGTGTCATGAGTTCGAGCCTAGTACCGCTGAAGACCCGCTGTGTAGGAGGGAGATGCACATTAATCTGTCGAGAATCAAGGGTTCTCCAGTTGGTGAGGTGTGGTAGCTCTGAGAGGAGGGTGCCAGCTCAGGTGCCGTCCGCGTCGCATGACCATGGTTCAAAGTGAAGAGGTCCATCGCCAAAAGCCCTCTAGTTAGGGGCAACTTTAATTATATTCACTCACTCATTCTTTATTTAATGCTTTTAAAAAGGATAAATTTATGAAGATCATTAAATATTGTTTTTTATTTAAGTTTTTCGGCATTTTTTCTCAATAAAGCTTGAATGCCATTCATACATTTGTTTATGTAATGTGTGTAAAATGCAATACAGTAAGTGCCCTAACATAACAATTGTCATTGAATCATAAAGCTCTAATAGAATCTTTCTATTTTCTATAAAGCTTCAAAGCAAAAAAACATTTTAGATTGTTTTATTAGATATCAAAAGGTAATAATCGAGGAAATATGACAGAAATGGAAGCATTTAAGATAAGAGTAACTCTTGGCGTGTAACTTCTTGATACTGAAACATCCAATGTCAACTGTCAATCATTATAAAAGTGTGTTATTGCAGTGAAAACATATTTTAAATTTAAGATCATTCCTTGCAATGATAAAAATTAATTTTATGATACAATACACTCGTGTATAAAACTTAAGCAAATTTTCAGTTTATTACGTTTATGTAACACAATGATCGATAAAAGCATTTATTTATTTTATTATTATTTATCAAATGTCTCGCTATCGACCATCAGGACATTAGGCAACGAGCTCTCCGATATTTTTTCACAATATAATTCAAACTCTTAAGTGCCGGGTACGAGTGTAGATGAGCAGCGTCCACGACTTTACCAGAAGCACACAAAACATAAAAAAATGAGTCGGCCAGATTAAAACGAAACTTAGGAGCACAAAGACAATCATATCCAATCCATAATCTAAAATACACAGCTGCAGCACGAGGAGAGTCTGAGACACAGTTAGATTTTATTTTTGGCAGCACGGCAGCTGCATCTCGAAAGCATTTTTTTTTTTAGATCCTATAAATTTCAAGTTTTGCTGAGTGTGAAGAGGGAGGTTTCTGGTAGATCTTTGGAGAATATTCGTTTTGGATTTCACCCAGGACGCTGGAGCTGGAGTTTTCTGTGATCTTTGTTCCTTTTATTTACATGTCGGCTCTCATACGACTCATTATGACGGTGAAATCTAGGCCATTTATTTGGCACAACATCAGCTTTCTGCCCACTTCTGATAAGGCTGTCATTTTATCAGATTCAAGTTCTGCCCTTCAGGCCTTAACAAATAAACAAAGCACCCAAATCCAGAGTTGCAGGGGAGCAGAATTCCAACGAAGGTTGTCTTCCAGTGGGTGCCTTCCCATTGTGGCCTTTGGGGAAATGATTGATAAAAACATAACATAAAAAAAGGAATTGTACGCATGTATTATGGAACAAAGCAGAAAAAGGCTCTAGATGTTAGCAAAATACATTTTCCGACCAAGAAGAGGAACAAAACAAACCAAAGTCCCTTAGAAAGTCAGCTTAAACTTTATATCAAATTATGCAGCAGCTCTTGAAGAAAGAGTTTCCATTCTTCATATATTTGTTTTTTCGTCTGGTGTTCTCCGGTGGATAAAATTTTGCATCTTTCTAAAGCCTCTCACAGATATTTGATGGGATTGTTGATCTATTCTGCAGATATTCTCATTTCTAAGAACCTCGTCAACATTAGAGTTCTTAAGCGAACGTATATTGTCATCCATAAAAATCAAGTCTAGACCAGGGGTTGGCAATCTTTCAGCTGTATCGTGCCAAATGAACACACCAATATAATTCATCCTGCCTCATAAAAGTATATTTTTAAACATTTTGACACTCGCGATAATACATACAGAGTTAGGGAATATGGGTCAATAATATATATTTACAGTTTTATTAGATATTAATTTTGCATCATTTAAAGATATTTTTAACATAAAAATAAACAGCATAAAACATAGCCTTTTCTACAACAAAAGTAACAAAAATTAAAACTGTACATATTTTACGTATTTTTTAAACATTTTTATTAAAACAAGAAACAGACAACATAAAATAAGTATTTTGCTTCATTATAGTTAAATAAAAATAATAAAAAAATTTCATGTGTAAGCCTAGTGCTTGCACCGCTTTAATTTCATATCGCAAAATCAGGGATATAATGTATAATTTTTAATTTGATACGATTCTGAGCACTCAGTTGTTAAACAATTTCTTTGTGAACACAAAATATTTTTCATATGATAAAAGAGTTATTACTTAAATATGTTGAACCAAAAGTGGAAAGCAGGGTACATACAATTTTCACTCTTCAAACTATTTAATCTCTCCAGCAATGACATTCAATAATTTAAAAAAATAGCTGTCGATTTATCTTTAGAGTTATCTTTCAGTGTTTTCGTCATTCCGTAAATGTCCATAATTCTGAAGATGTTTGCCAAATAAGGTTCATTACAACTTTCATCCACTCAGTGGCAGAGTGCCACTGAGATTGTACTGCGTGCTACAGATTGTCAACTCCTAGTCTAGACCAATAGCACCTCCGAACACTCGTGGTAGGATAGTAAGAGGCAGTAACGATCTCCGTTGTCGAAATTAAGAAGCTTCGTCTGTACATTTAAGTGATGCTCCCCACACACGTTCTCCAAGACAACTCATCGGTCTTTTCCTGATTTTATGGAGATGAAACTTTGTGCTTACCTCCCTTTTTATCAACTGGAGAACGGGCTCAGACACAAAAATGATTATCATTAATAAACAGAACGCGACTCCGTTGATGAGATGTCCTACCTGAGTTCTAGACACCACTGAAAAGGTGACCCTGTTAGGCCGCTATTTATTATATTCATTGCTCAGCAACAGCCTAAACTCGTCGTATGGAGTGAGTGAATATTAACGTCGCACTGTTCAGCTACACGAGGGCTTTTGGCGACGGACCTCGTCATTTTGAACCATGGTCAAGTGACGTGGACGACACCTGGGCTGACACCAACGGGAGGACGTTTGAGCTCTCGACAGATTTAAAGTAGATCGCTGCCCTAAACGACGGATCTTTAGTGGTACTGGGCTCGAACTCTTGACATGCATGCCATGATCCGATACCTTGACCACTGGGCTACCGCAGCCCTCTCGTTGTATGGAAGGCTCTTTCCAAGTTCTTGTTACTAAACTTTTGTTAATATTATGCTCTGTGTGGAACAACACTATCTCCAAACTATTCTACTTTTTGCAAAACTCTTTATGGAACCATAAACAGCGCTGAGGCTTAGTTAGTCATCTGTCCCCCATTGTTATTTTATTTTATGTATATTTATCTTAAATATGTGTATTTTTGAAGTTATACTTCTTATTGCGCGTTTAGGAAAAAGGATGAGGGTAAATTTTTACTATGCGCGTGAATACCTCACGGATGTGATGCGAAACCGTCATGGATGTGACGCATACCGTCACGGATGCCCGCGCATACTGTCACGCCACCGATGTGCACGACACAGTTGTCTAATATTTTAACATGCCACTTTTTTTGGTGCCAAGGGACTGATTTTGGGGGATCGTAATAACTATTGTTATAAACCATATCTTTTGGGATGCAGCCCCCCAGCCTCGACAGCATTTCGGCCAATATCTCGGCACCCAAACCTGACAGTCCATTCAGACCTAGTTCATTTGATCCCTCTCTATCTGCTCTTCCAGTTATCATAATTTCTTGCTCAAAGGGCTATGTCTTCCATAGTTTTTAATTCTTTGGATCTTTTTTAAAATTTGTTTAAGTTCACAATATCTTGGCTCCTGTTCGAGTCTTAGACTTGAGATTTGAACCAACTATTTCACTCGTCGAGACACATCCAGTCATCTACTTCATTCTCATTGTGTAGGCATGGGGAGGGCTTAAGCACTAAAATATCATGCTCCCATGTTAATCTCATTGGGACTGTAAAAAATTTCACCCCTCTAAGGAAATTGAGCTTGGGACTTGATTTTTAGAGGTCCAAAATATTTTCGTATTAGCGCGAGCTTTATATATGGAATTGGTCCTCTCCTTAGTTCCCCCACAGGGCCTTCCCAGTCATAACTCGAATCCTATGCCACCTTGGTCGACCGCACCGCTTGGATTCGATTGTTCTCTCTTATTCGCCCGTATTTAACATTTTAAAATTATTTTAAAGTTTTACATTTTTTTAAATCCCGCATAGCTCTGAGGATTTTTGAGTTTCGTTAATGAAACTCGGATCATAGGTTCTCCTCGTTGAGCTCTTTCATCTGATATAACTCGTGTAAAGATAGTGGGCCTAGGGAGCGTTATCACTAAAATTAGAATCCCCATGTTATTCCTATGGGGTTCGATCTTTTGATGACGTCACAATATTACAGAGATAGAAGGATGAAACTCTGGGATCACCTACTACTCTGTGTATCGTTGGAATGTGCGTGCCCATTTACGTTACAGTTGTTCCCCTCCCGGGGAATTAGTTTCGTTTTCCTTTCTCGGGCTAGCACCACCCTATTTGCAACTATTGACTCCGGACCGGTTCAAATGATTCCTATTGTTTCCTCACAACCAGGCCGAGTTTCGAGTAGCAGGGTGCCCAGCTTCTGTTTTATTTAATTGTTTTAAATGTTTTAATTTTTTTTTAAATGATCATAACTCGGGTGCTCTTCAGGCGGATGTCTTAATTTTCTCAGGAACGATTCTTCCCGCCGAGACATTCAGTATAAGGTCTCAGGTGTCACATTCGGCTTACCTGATCTCCAGATACTGGTCGAACCCCCCATGTTATTGGTCCTATTGTCTCTGTCCGGGAGTGTTTAAATTTATTTAAATCGTGATTTTGTCGGGTTTGGCTGTGGTCCTATTGACTTAAGGTTAATATCATTCAACTCTGCTCGTAACCGCCTTTCATCCTTGGCCCAGCTTTCCCTGCTCAAGATTTTTAGAATGATTTAAATCTTGCTACGCCAAAGAAGTATAACTTTTTACGTGCGTACGTAAGTACACACACTTTTTTGTGTAATTTCTTTAAGTATAGATTCGCGATGGGAATATTTCTGTTATTAGTTTTGACCTGTGATCTCCGACACCTGAGGTAGCCCTCTCTGCCTCCAAATTAGCACACCATGCCAACGGAAGGATATTGATCCACTACGGATTTAACGTGCATCAGCCCCTCGAGCACATTTACAGCAGCGACAGGAGAAACACAACTTGCCAAGATTCAGTCCAAATAAACTTTGAAAAAAAAAACGGTATCGTCTTTGTAATAAAAACAATGTTAAAAAAAACTCCTTTAAGAATGTGTTCTATTTTTTGCACATTCGAAAATTTCCTTAGAAAAATTTAAATATTTATTTTATTTATTTATTTAAATTTTTATTTTTGCATATTCAGATAATTTTTGAGAATTAACAAACTTATTTTAAGCCTTTTAAAACCGCAACAAATAGAACCCGACTTAAATTATAGGCATGAAATTGTTAAAATATACGCATTTGTTTTATGTTTAGTTAAAAAATTTATATATTATTTTTATAAATTATATGGCTTTAAAACTTTAAAAATCAGAAATGCAGAGTGACAGTTTTATTTATGTCGTTATATACTACTTTTTTGTTTATATTGCTTTTTGCAACGAAGTATATTGGCTTCCTAAACATTTGTCCTATTTTTTTTCGAGCACTCTTTTAAAAAGTTTGCTTATCACACTGCCTTAGGTTTAGCCACTAAGCTGAAAAAAAGCATAATCTTACACTTTTATCCAATTCGCTGTATCACAATCATGGTTTCGGACATTTTTTATCTACCATTGGATTCCCTTTTCTTCAAGGCTTCACTGAAAAATTAGTTAAGAGTTTTAATATTCTTTGGGAACGCAGTCATCATCGTAAATGATAATAAACTGAATTTTTATAAAAAAATCTAGTATATTTGTGAAGAACCCCTTGGATCTCACTTTGAGAACGAGAATAATTTTGAGTCAAAGAACAACCAGTAGCCATTTTTATAAATAACTTTATTTGGTTATCTTTCCCAAATAGAATCAAAGACTTTTAATAACAAATAAATCAAAATAGCTTTATGAGGTTTAAAAGGGACTTTCCTTTATATTAACTTAAATATTTAATGATCCAATTAATTAACAATTAGAATATCGATCACGCAGAGATTACCGCAATAAGAGACCCCAGAATCATATTCAATAATGTTCCTATTGAACATTTAACTTTAATCTCACTCCTAATATAAAACTTTAGTGAGACTTTAATTATAAATCAATATTTACCACACTGAATCTCAGCTCTTCCTGGGCCTAATTTATCCACCAGAAATCTTCAATAATAAATCTCTAACTTCACTATTATAACTTCCTGCTTCAATCTCTCTCTCCTACTGCCTCCCACTTTACTATTCCGTTTGTCTTAAATACTTTATCTAATCTGCATAATAAGGAATCTCTGTCCTCTTTTTGGAGTCGATTGGAAATAGGTAGGGAATTAAATTTTCCTTAAAAAGACGTCTCACAAGGTTAGTGATAAAGTTCCGTATAGATTTGTCACATATTCCGAAGATATACAAGCTATCTATACGTTAAGAATATTTTATTTTATTTTTAAATGAGTACTATAATTCCTGGCACTTTTCCTTTTACCTTTGGAATAAAGTTTCTCACTTCTTATGAAAACTTATGAATTTAACCCTAGAGCATTAAAACTTCTTGTAGCAAATGAACAGCGATGAGAAACGAAATCGTGTAAACAAAGCTAAAATATAGAATGTTTACTCTAAGAGATAGAAAAAAAAAACTTTACTACCATTATAACACTTAATTAGACGGAATAAAAATTCATTGGAAAAATACCATTAAAAAGTATTCTAGACGGTATATTGCATTTGTGCATTTTATTTGATTTAATAAAAATGAAAACGGAATTGTAAAGCAGAGTATCATTTTTATTTGATATTTTGTAAAATATTGAATACCCCGATGATGTGGAAACCGTAGTATTAAAAGATAATGTAGAATAAAATAACAACTTACATGCACATTTTAGATTTTAGAGTACAGCTTACATGCATACATAAAAACAATAATTACATACATACATATGTATAACAATTTAACACGAAAATAAAAATGCCAACAACTCTTACCACATACAACTCAAGACTTTATTTTTCAAACTGAATATTCCATCTCCTTATCTATTGCCATCGAAAGTTCCAGAACTTTCCATATATAAAATTACAGTTAATTTTTATAAATAAAAGCAAGCGCGCGCGAGCATTAATATAAAGCACGAGAGAAATAAAGAATTACAATTTTTAACACGCTGGGATGAATGGTTAAAGCATTACAATAAATAAATAATAAATATTACCATATTTGTTACATCCTCCCCCTCTGGTTCCGATGGCGTCCCGACGAGGAACCAGGAGTCTATGGGACCTTTGGTGGACGGCCAGGTTTACGAAGAGGAATAAGGGGTTTTACTTTGTCATTATTACAAGGAGTTAAAGCAGAGGTGTGGTAAACACCAAGAGGTTCCCCCAGATTATCAAGACCAGCAATCTCGTAAGATGATGGTGACCTTTGTGTTAAAATCACGTAGGGACCGTCTCTGAGTGGCATTAGTTTTGCACTTCTTCCTTGCGCAGCGTTGCTCAGCGGATGTGATGCTACAAAGACATGTTCTCCAGGTTGATATGTTGGAGCAGTTTTTCTCTTTTTATCTGCGTAAAACTTCCTACTATCCTGTTGCTCTTCAACCACCTCTCTAATCTGAGTGGAAACAACTTAGCAAATTTCTTGAGACATAGGGAGTTATGTCTGGCACAAAATTTTCGTTCTGGATGACGACTCGGATATCATTAACAACTTCACTTGGAGTTCGTAACTCTCTACCAAAATTCAGGAAGGCTGCCGTCTGTCCTGTCGTTTCGCATTTGGCTGTGTTGAGAGCAAAGAAGATAAAGGGTAGCTTCTCTGACCAACAGTCATGCTTGTCTTGGACGAGAATTGCCAGCCGTGGTTTCAGATCCCTATTCTTTCGTTCAACTGGGTTAGCTTGTTGATGGTACACAGGGATCAGGGATTGATGGATGTTTAATAGGTAGCATATTTGTTGCATCACTGCTGACACAAACTGGGTTCCATTGTCACTGATAAGGTGGCGAGGAATACCATACCTCAGTAGAACCTCTTCAATCAAGGTAATGGCACATTCTTTATACTTTAGCTGTGGCATTGGATAGTGGAAACAGTTCAACCCACTTGGTGGTACAATCCTCAATGATGAGGATCCATCGCGAAGAGATCAATGGCCAAGGTTTCAAACCGTTGGGCTGGCTCAGGTGTCTGTAATAGCCCGGAAGGCTTCTGATTTGAAGCTTTGTATTTAATGCAGTCAGGACAGTTCTTTACAGGAGACATTCTGTATGGGGGTACAGAGATAGGAGGACTATTTCCCGTGTTAATGTGGTGCTCCAAGATATTTGTTGCTTCTCCCCCTAATTCGAAGACATTTTGTAAGGATTCCAACAGGAGGTTAAGTTTCTCCTTTTGGGCACACACACAGAGGTCAAACTTTCACCTTCCCCTTCTCTTAATTGGCAGGCGTTGCTGCACATCTTCTCAACTATAGACAAGGTGTCCAATTCTTCACTAAATAGATACTTGGGGGGTAGGAGTGTCCCAGAAGTACCAACAAGTATTCTTCACATCTAGAACCAAACCAGCAGAACTAAGGAAATCTGTTCCTAGAAGTGTTCTATTTCCCTTTGCCTTTGGGAGAATTATGAATTTGGTCAAGACTGATCTCCCCTCAATTTCTACAATTACTTGGGTTGTGAGTGCCTCACCTGTGGTCTGTTGACCATCTTCTAAGCTCATTGCTAATGTGGTTTCCTGGAAAAGGAGCCCCTTATATCCTTAAATATCTGGAACATCCTTTCCCCAGCAATTGAATGTGAAGACCCTGTGTCTGCACATACACGTCCCTTTATTCCACAGAAAGTTATGCCGATTAGGGTCAATCGAGGGCTTCTGGTCTGAGCTGTGTAAGCATTGATGTGATTGGTTGCTACGTCTGTTCTTTGTGAGGCGTTGAGGTTGCATGTGGGGCACCTAGATTTTATCACTCCTTGTTTCCCACAGCCATAGCATCTGAGAGGAGATCTCTCATTTGGTACCTGATGGAAATATTCTCTTTTGGGAGGGCGTTCAGGTTTCCTGAATGATACCTGTCTTCCATCATTTACGCTTTCATTTGCCTTCATGTGTTTCCCACGTCCACTGGGTTGGGAACGTCGGATGTTGTCAAAAGTTTCCAGCTTATCTGCTAACATTTCTGGGGAGATAAGTTCTTCCCAGATATCCAGGTAATGTTCCTTACACTCTGGAGAGCATCTCTTTTTCATTTGATCGGCAATCATCAAATTCTTCAATCCGTCAAATGAATCAATTTTATGCTCATTTAGCCAACTATCAAATTATGCTCGGATTTCAAAATAATAATCCTTCCACGTCCCATTTGGGCTTTTTCTGTAACATGAAAACATCTCTCGGAATTTTTCTGTGGTTAATTTGAACCGTTGCAGAAGCATTTCTCGAATGTGGGAGTAATTCCTGTATTTCTCCTCAGGCTCACGGGCAGTGAGGGAGGTTACATCACTAGGTAGGGCACCAATGAGATATATATATATATAGGGTACCCACAGATCTTCACCAAGATCTAATAACTTCATTTGCCGTTTGAATAAAGTGAGGAACAGGTCCATGTTATCAACTTCAGGATTGATA
Source organism: Trichonephila clavipes (assembly GCA_019973935.1). NCBI lineage: Eukaryota > Metazoa > Arthropoda > Arachnida > Araneae > Nephilidae > Trichonephila > Trichonephila clavipes. Next base: position 422,795 of record BMAU01019586.1, on the reverse strand, counting down.
GTTGGTAGCAATTTTTTTTAATTCAATTTTTGTTTGGGGTAGAGTTTGTGGACCTACGACTCTTTGAGTCTCATTTTGCAGTCGTATTTTCTGCAGCTCAAATTCACGCAGTGTTTGCTCCTTTTGTTTGTTTTCCTCGTCTATCCTATTTGATACGATTCCCTCAAAGATACATTTCTCAAATTCTGGGTCTTCCTTATAAGCATCATTTGTTAAATTTTTTGTCCTTAAGGGGACTTGGCACCCTTTGAGCAAACTTCTTTATTTACGTATTTAAAAATTATATTTTAACATTTTATACAATGTTTCTATTCAAGAAAATGTTACCAGATGAAAATTTTCATATATTATTCACACAATTTTAAAAATTTAAATTTTTTGAAGAAAATTGGGAAAGTTTTAAAATTCTGCTCCTTTTGTAAAAAATAATTTTTTGACCTGAAATTTTTATATAATATTCTTATGGATGTTCTTAACAACTTTAGGGATCGATTTTAGACTAACTTCATTCGTTTTCGAGAAAAAAAATAAAATGTTGATATACAGGCTAAAAATCAACGAAAAAGCCAACATGTCTTACATTTTATTTTTTAAAAAAAAAAAAAGTTTTCAGTTTATAGCAAAACGGATCCCTAATTTTATTACATGCTTTATTTTTAACACGCAAGAAAACAATTGAAGTGATTGGTAAATAATTGTCGAAGGAGTAGCATTTTGAATGCACTAAGGTTTCTAAAAACACAAACTGAGAAAAACCACTTTAAAGTTTATAATTCTGAAAAAATAATTATTATAAGCTTAATTAAACTTAAAATACCACTTTAAGATATTACTTATACGTTTTTCTTTAAAATAATTGCATTTTCATATGTTTTCAACCCACACATTTTTATAAATGATCAACTTTTAGAGAATACTAATTGCACAAGAAAACTCAAGAAAAACATAAAAAAAAATTTTTTTTCTGTCAAGACAGAAATTTTAGCTGTTTTTCTTCTTATAATATTAAAGTATTACATTTGTATGAAAAATATATCAGGAATAAGAACTGAAATTATATATATAAAATTATTAATATAAAATGCCTTAATTTAAAAATTTTACATGCACACATTTCACAAGGAAGAAAAATTACATTATTGTATTGCCTCGAAAATATTCTGCTTTTAATGCTACACATTCTTTTTTATACTTATTATTTCTATTTATAAAATAGATTTTTTTATCATAACGCATTTTTTAGCTTTTTTTCTAAAAAGGGGGTGTGGCTGAATTGCCCAATTTGTTTTCAAATGAAGTTTTATTCAACTTCTAACTTTTCGACATGCACAAGTGATATATCAATCGAAAGATAATAATGCAAAGAATAAAATTAAATGAAAATAAAAAAACGATAGGTTTGTGATTTTTAGGGTACCAAGTCCCCTGATTCAATTATTTTTAGCTCTTCCCCATTCGATTCACATTCACCTAACTCAATAGCAAGCTTAATGAGATCAGCTTTTTTCCCTTTTCCCAGAAATGACATGACTGAGAAATTTAAGAGTTGCAAATAAATAAAATAAATAACTAAGGTCCAGGCCTTATTGTCCACCAAAGCTCTTACAGATATGGGAATACACTTTAAAATATGGCTAGCTTTAAAATCTTATAAATTACTATGCATTTCAAAATACTAATAAAATAGGTAAATAAATTAATAACATATTCAAAATACCAACAAGGAACATTAATTCAAATAATAAAATAATATAAAGAAAATTTAGGAATCATCAGTTGTAATGATACAAAAATTCAATGCAATGAAAATACTAAACAAAACTAAAATAATCAGGCATGTAATGCTACCTAAGTTCAATAGGAAATCAGTAAAATATCAAACAAAATAGTAATTATTAATGTGCAATTCACAAAATATTAATCAAGAAACGTTATCTCACAAGAAATAAATTAATATGCAGCAAAATTAAGATTTATCATTGCATAAGAATACCAAAAATCAATGAAATAAAATAATAAAATTATCCCTAGCGCTAACACACTGTAGCAGGATTGCTATCACTTGTATATGAAAAATGCACAAAACACTATTGCAAAAACTTTTAACAGGAAATAGATGCTCTTTTTTTCTTTTCTTCAGACAATTGAAGTCAGGATGATTCACTTTCTCTCTCGATTTCCAGGGATTTTCTCTTGCTTTAGAAAGATTGCGGCGCAATACCAATAATTTTTCAGGGACAGTAAGGTTTACAAAGCCGGTTAAATCTTCATTTTTCTGCGGCGTTTCATTACAGCGGCGGTTTCTGCTTGTACGGGGTCGTAGTTCTTAGGCCACGGGTGTGGCGCCAGTTTTAACACGAAAATAAAAATGTCAACAACTCTTACCACATACAACTCAAGACTTTATTTTTCAAACTGAATATTCTTTCTTCTTATCTATTGCCATCGAAAGTTCCAGAACTTTCCATAATTAAAATTACAGTTAATTTTTGTAAATAAAAGCGCGCGCGCGCGAGCATTAATATAAAGCACAAGAGAAATAAAGAATTACAATTTTTAACACGCTGGGATGAATGGTTAAATCATTACACTAAATAAATAATAAATATTACCATTTGTTACAACAATAGATTACAATATTATTTCAATAGAAAATCCATCAAAATTAGAAGCGATTTATTTACAATTGAATTTTTAAATCAATTTAAAAAAAATATTTAATTCATATAAGTGTAAAAAAGAATTACAATAAGTTTTTAAAATAATAACTTTTACTTCAACCGCCTTTTTTTTAAACTATATACAGGATGTCATGAAATTCCACGTCAAGCGGGCACGATTTGAAATAGTTTGTGTTATATTAGTTTTTGGAAAATAAAAAAATCCATATGACTTGATTAAATGATGACTAGCATATTTTTGAAAATGTGGAAAAAGAATAACTTCCAGCACATCATTAGGTATTTTAATAATTCAATTCACAATTTTACAGTGATGTTTTTATTAACGTAATATTTCAAAGCCATGCTATTCAACACAATTACACAAATACAATGAAACACTTTACTAGTTTAGTTAAAACTAAAGAATTTTTTTTAAATAGGGCTTTGAGAAAACAATATCAATTAACTTAGACTCTCCATAAAAAGAAAACGTAATATTTTACCTTAGACAAGTTATTTCAAAAGATGACTCATTTAGCTAAGTTTCCAAAATAGTAAAACGCTAGCTATTTTCTATCAGTAACAATTATTGCCAATATTTTTATCTGCAAAACGACTTCTTTTTAAAAACCAAATATCAAAAAAATACTTGAGTGCACTCACACAATCTGAGAAATTGAACAATGAGAACACTTGTGGCGGCTAATAAAAAGCAGATAATGATGCTGTTTGATATGAGTGAGATGGATAAAGGCCCCATGGCTAGTTTGATTGTTACCATCCTCTTTGGTATATAATAGTACCATCATCTACTTCACTCTATCATTCTCTTCTATTGATTGATTACCACACGTGTTTTTGTTGACCCATTTCTGAGGATGTTTGAGTGCACACAGGTATTGCTTTGACATTTGATTTTTAAAATGAAGATGCTTTGGAAATAAAAATTTCACAATAACTGTTGATGGTAGGAAAGTATCAAGTGTTGTACCATTTTGGAATCTTAGCTAAATGAGTCATTTGTGGAAATAACTTACCTAGGAGGTATATTATGTTTTTTTTCTTCCTCTTTTGTGAAGTCTAAGTTGTGTCACATCATTTTCTCAAGCCCCGATTAAATAAACTACGTTGATTTTAAACTATGTTTTGAAACCAGGTTTTGATTGCTCAATTTGTAGCTAATTAACAGCATATGCAGTGGTGGACAAAATTGTGGATACTTTTTTAAATTAATTGTTTGTTTTTTTTACGTTTATAGAACATATTAAGCTGCACAAAATGCTAAGTATTTTAAAGAGAATTTAATACCGAATTCAATACAAACACGAAACTTGCCATCTTTGCAATGCAAATAGCTGCGATAACTGTCGATATACATTGAATACTGATGACAGCAGTGAGTGAGTTAACAGAGCTTAGTGAGGTGGAGTGGATTCTTCATTATAGCTTCAAATTGATGTTTTATTGAGCTTAAAATAGTTTTAAGCTCTTCTTTCGCTATTACATGATGCCAGGAAACAAATATATCCTCAATTAGCTCCTTTTTATTTCATGGGTACCTCATTCGGACAAGAGTATTCAAACGGTGCCACACGTTTTCTATAGGATCAAGGTCAGGACGGTTTCATAGCCAGCACAACAATACAATGATCTTAGAACGGTACCAGTCTTTCAATTATTTTACTGTGTGGCAAGGAGAAGAATCTTACTGAAAAATAAATGAAGCATTGTTGGTGAATAGATCCATGTTGGAAGGCAGAAGTTTGGGTTCTAGACTGGTGTCAAGGTATTTTATGACATTCAGTGTTCCATCGATGATATGAAGGCGTCCGATACCACCTGCTGATATGTATGACTAAATAATAAACTATGTGGGTACTTCGCAGTTGCCTGGATACAGTCAGGATGTAGTGTTTCTGATTTCTACTTTTTACATATTTTAGGCTATCACTAATGAAAAACTATATATTTTAGTTTTCTCCCTCCATATAACTTGTGAAAAATAATTATTTGTCTAATTGATGTGTTCCATTGTCCACTGTAGTCCCTTTTTTAGTGCTGTTTTAAATTGAGATAAGGCTCTTTTCGTGGAATTCTACATATTAGTCTTGAATATGCTAAACTACTCCTGGTTGTTTTTGAACTGACAGAAACACCATCATCACTCAGATCCCTTCTGATGGTTGTTCATGAAAGTATTTTATCTCTGAAATATAATATTTTTATTCTTCTGTCATCAGCAGATGTGGTGCATGCACCTTTTTCGGCCTGCTTTATTTTTTATTGAATTTGTCTCTTGATATCTTAAACAAAAAGTTTAGTCTGCAAATGTAGTCACTGAACTACCTACCAATTATGTAATTTTAACAAAGGAAACACCACTTTCTCGTCACACATGTGTCCAATCTACTCTTTTATTTGATGTCATTGGCCAGAAAACAGTCCTGACCTCAATCCTATCGAAAACTTGCGGCACCGTTTCAAAACTCTTGTCCGAATGAGATGCCCATGAAATAAAAAAGAGAACTAATTGAGGATATAATTGTTTCCTGGCATCATGCAATAACGAAGGATTTCAATTCTATTTTTGGCTCAATGAAACCTCCGTGTGAAACTGTAATAAAGAATAAAGGCCACCTCACTGAGCTCTAAAAACTGAATCCTATCCTCAGTATCCGATGTATATCAAAAGTTATCGCAGCATAATTCTTTTTGCGTTGCAAATATATGAGTTTTCTTTTTTGAATTGAATTCAGTATTAAAGTATCTTTAAAATGATATAAAATACTTATCATTTTGTGCAACGTAACATTTTCTATAAGCATACAAACTTAAAAAACGTAACAATTTAAAAAAGTGTCCACAATTTTGGCCACCACAGTATACGTAAGTTCACGTATGGGATAAAATCTTTGTGAAATCTGTGTTCACACACATTGACTAATGATGTGATGAAGGGTATGAAACTTCAACATTTTCAAAAATATGCTAGTCATCACTTTACCAAAAGATATGGAATTTTGTGTTATTTTTTTCCAGAACTAATAGGACTCTTCTTCTTTCCATGTCCGCTTAACGTTGAATTTAGGCATACAGTCGACCCTCGATAATTCGAAGTTGCAGGAACCAAAGAAAACTTCGAATTATCAAGAGGCAAGGAAAAAACTCCCAAAATAAACGAAGAAAAAAAATTTCTAACACATTTAAATTTGAAACTATGCAATAAAACACCAATTGTACATTTGTATAAAATTATTTTAATTTTTAAAAAGTATATATTATACAGTATAAATATTATACAGAAGTTAAAAATCATGTATTATTTAAAAAATACTTGTATGTATTAAAACAAATATTAAAAGAATACATATTGTCCACACATAATTAATCCTTTTTGAAGAAAAATCTGTTTAATCTGTTATCGGTTCCCCCAGACACTGTTTCCAACACCATTGGTTCTTCAAGGCATTGGGCCCAGTCCGTGCCCTATTTGGTGTCACGTGCCATAAGTCCCACAGATGAGTCATAAATCGTCATGTACTCCAATGCAAAATACATAATCCTACTCATCTCTGAACACATGTGTAGCAAGGCCACGTATTAAACGAAAAATATGGACGGCTGACAAGTGCGGCTGGTCTATTCTCCACTTGAAGAAGGAAATCAATAAAAGTTTCTTTTTTCTTGAGGTATCGGGAAACACAAAGAAGAGATGGCAGACATAGGGTCACCAAAGGGCTAAGTTACAGGAGAGACATGAAGAGACAATACAACACAAAACATGTAAGCTCCAACCTGTTTGCTACAGGACTCGACATGATAGGGAAAATTCAAAGTTCAAATAGTTGAGAGCTCAAATTGTCGAGAGTTATTTAAAATAATCTGACCAGACGAAGATTTTATTTTGTGTCAAAACGTATTGTTTTAGTTCGAAATATCAAGAGTTTTTCTAGGGACTGTGAGCATATACTTTGAATTAGCGAGATTCGACTTTACCTTGAATAAAAAAGCATCACTTGTCATAAATGCATCAAGATGCATATGAAAATATACAGAGAGAGCTAAAACCATAAAACTCTTTCGATTTTAAACATTTCAACGAATTTCCAGAGAAACACTCATCAGTCAACTGTTTTTGAAATTTTGGGTCGTAAAACACGCGCTTGAACTCACGCTTTCCAGTGAAGGAGGCAAACAACAAGAAAAGTATTCTTAATCACCCTGTGTAACATAAATATTAAAAATTGTTTATCATTTTCACAAAATAATTAATTGACTATGGTTAATGATCGTAAGCCTATTCGTAAAAACTTGTGTGAAAAAACTTGGTAATTGCTTGAAGATTCTAAAATACTTCGTGTTTGCATGAAGATATTGATTTTTTAAGAAATAAATCCCCAATTTTTTCACTTAGAATATCCTGAATTTAAAAACAAATTTCATGAGATTCACAAAATTATTGACAACATACGAAAAAATATTGCAGTGAAATTCAAAATAAAAAGTTTAATATTTAATGAGATCTTGCATGTTAAGTACTTCCTTAAGTTGACAGAAGCTGTTCATTTAACCGAACAGCTTCTTTGAGTGAGTGAGAGTTAAATTGGAGTATCACTGGAGTAGTAAAGCAACACGAGGGCTATTAGTGACGTCATTTGAGATACCGTGACGTGGCGAGAGCGACACCTGAGCTGGCACCTCTTGTTCAAATTACCACGCCACACGATGGGAGGATTTTGAGTTGGACAGACTTGACGTGAGCCCTCTATACAGTGAGTCTTTTATCCCTTGTATTTCATGCTTTCGGTTCCATATATTTGTATTTGATTTCTCTTATCTTTCATAGAGTTGTATTTAAAAATCCCAACAGTATAGATGCTAATTAGTTTAGATAACAGCTAAACTCATTTCACCATTGTTCAAGAGGATGATTTCCGTCAACATGTAATCACTATGCTCAACCAGTTAAAACGAAATAGAACAGGAAAATGACTGCAAAAGTAACTATCAATAAAAAGTATTTTTATGAAGTCCAGTAATTTATCCTCTTTGCTACCTGTTGTGTAATGGGATGTTTAATACTGTCTGTACAAATATTGATATGCTCTCAGATACGATTGAGAGACAATTTTCTCTGGTATGATAATCCTTATTTCGTATAGTAAGGGGATGATTTTCTTGTGTGTTTTTGATAGAAATTTTATTTGATATGATGTGGAATCAAGTTCTAGATTATTACGAAATCTCTAGAAGTGACGTAAAGAAAGTTTCTGATATTTGTCTATTTTACTTTATTACGTAACGTCTTTGTATATCACTGAAAACATATTTAATGTTTTAGGTACAAAAAAATTGAAATATCGGATATGGGCTCTTAAAAAAGAACCTCATTTCATTTTATTGCTTAGAATTCACTAAACACGGGTAACCAAATAGTGTTTTTTTTTTTCATTTCCCCTATACTAGAGGACCCGACAGACGTTGTCCTATACACACATCTTAAATTCACAAATTCCAAATTTTTATGAATAAGTTTTAACAAAACAAAATCTGGACCGTTTTGAGTAAAATTTGAGTAAAATTTCAAACAATAATTACATCTGAATGTAATAATTTAATTAACACAAGATTTTTTTCAGCAAAATAATAACACGAAGTGACAAAATATTTTCCTGAAATGATCACAGCACCAACTGTGGGGACCAACTTGAATTATAATAAAAGATTTAGAATATTCGATACTGCGATCGTAGCGCAGTCTGCCGGATCCAATGTAAAACATTCCAAGATCAACAATTTATAAATAAAAAATTAATTAAATAAACAATTCTCGAGTCCACTGGAACAGACAAAAACTTTCATCAAAATCAGTCCAGCCGTTTAGGAGGAGTTCAGTTACATACACACGCACAGAAGAATTACATATATAAAGATTATTTGAAATTATATTAATTAAAAACGCTAAAAAGCGCGAATCGCGCGTCTGCATTTTCGTAGCAATAAAGACCGGGTTTGGCCAGTTTAACTGAAAACCAATTTTCGACGCCAACTTACGTCTTTTTCAATTCCTACAATTAGCTCACGATCTCTATACATATTTTATTTGTTTGTTTGTTTATTTATGAATTTATCTTGGTGGAATTTTCAATCGTTAATAAAATACATTTTAAAAAGCGCTCAAATGAGCTGAAATGTAATGTACATGATTATTTTGGATGACAATACAATAATTTAGTTATAATTAATACAAATTAATTGATTATAACTAATTATTTAAAAAATTACAAATACAGCTACGTTGGCGACTTAGCGACCCTTTTGGCGACTTATGTCAAAATTTGAAAAGGTTCTTTTCTTACGTGTTAAAGCATTCAGTTGAAAGGAAATTTTATATACACGATTGTTTTGGATGACAATACGACACTTTAATGATAATTAATAAAAATTAATTACCACTTAATGTTGTGATTCTGTCATATGTATATACATATTTATATTAATTGCAACTATGTAATAAAAAGTAGCTAAAATAAATTTTTTCTTGGTTGATCTAAGTAGGAATTGATTTAAAAAAATTTTTTATATTACTTGTTTATAACAATAGCGTTGTTACAACAATGCAGGTGAATGTTGAGTTGCATTTTTTGAATGTTTTTAATTAATATATTTTTAACTAATTGCGATATCGGACCGAATTGTGAATCTAAACCATTCTCAAATTCACTTGAACCCACACAAAAATTTCATCGAAATCGGTCCAGCCGTTTAGGAGGAGTTTACTGACAAACACACCCACAGAAGATTTTTATGTATAAAGATATGTATATATCTTGTTCAAATTTGTAACCGTTAATAAAATACTTTCTAATCACCCATTCAAGTTCAAACATTTTTTTTAAACTTGTAGTGGATAACACTTAATGTTAAAACAGTTTTGACGTGAATACGTCTTTAAAATTGCTTCCATAGCACGAGGTAATTCAAAAAAGAATGATAACAAAATCGGGGAAACCGTTTGGTGTCATAGCTACATACCTATCATCTCCATCCAAAATTCAATTACACCACTGGATACTAAAGAATCAAAAAATTCATTTCGCTAAGTTAGGATGGACGCAACATGAGCGGGGGAAGCACCGCCATTTTGAAGTTATTTGGCTTCGTGTCAGGGTTTCCATTTAGTACACCTTTTGACTCACAACGTTCGTTTCAATCGTCAGCTCTCATCAAAATCTATCGATTGTATATAAAATATTAGTCTAATATAGTGGCAGTGAATAAAATAAGATGTTAAAATAAAAAAAAGGTATTATCAAAAATATATAATGTCGGCCAATACGCGTCAAAATGCTAAATCCAAATACAAGATCGTATACGATTGGAAATGGCTTCTCAAGAGCAATCGAATGGTACCAATAAATCATCATATGACCGAGTCAAGAAGTTCTTGGAAAGTAAAAGAATGAATGCGGCTGATTGTGTCAACGTCGGTGCCAGTACATCTGCAGCTGGGGCAATTGAAATTATGCAAGTGGATGGTGAAATCGCTTCTATGTAGACACCGGACTGTGTAGGCAACGATTGTATACGATCGTCGTTTATGAAGACACGTTCGGCAACAGCTCGTGTACGTTTTATTACGACGTTTGTCAACAATCCATCCGAACGTAAGTGTGATGTGTGTGATCGTCTATGGTTTCTGCACTCATTGAAGATAACAAATTACTTACCGCTGCTTAATAATACTTTCACTGAAGAGCTAGCGGCTGACTTTAAACTGTGCGCTACGTGTAAGAACTCACTAGACTAGGACAAAGTGCCCACGTTGTCAAGTTCGAATGGATTTGTGTATCCACCTAAGCAACACGGGTTGCCCGCATTAGATTCGATTAGAGCACGTCTAGTATCACCACGACTGTCATTCATGCAGATACGTCGGTTGCGTTTAGACCGCTGCTATGGAATCATCGGACAAGTCATTATTGTACCCGTGGATGTGGACACAATGTTGTAGCAGCAACCGCGTCGATTGAATGATGATCAGGCATTCAATGTTAACATAAAGAAGAACGTGTTACATAAATCGACGTATCTGTATGGTAATCAGTGGTAAAAGCTTAGCTACAATTCTTACTTGGTATAGACCATTGTATAAGCATTGCAATACACTAGGTTTCCTTTCATGTTAACACAATAACCAGTTGTGTGGCAGCCAACGCCATCGATGATGACCATCTACAGTGTGACAGAAGTGCACCGGAGTCAGAGGTTCTGCTTGCAAAGCAGCACACTATGCTTTGGAATGAAGAACATTGTGTTGACATTGCTTCGGGCCACCATCACCGCTTCTCATCACCGACATCACCGGATCACCGCTTCTGTGGCCGCGGTAGCCGAGTGGTGTAGGTATCGGATCATGGTTTTTCCTTGTCACGAGTTCGAGCTCAGTACCACTAAAGACCCGCCGTGTAGGGCTGCGATGCACGTTAAATATGTCGAGAGCTGAAACGTCCTCCCGTTGGTGTGGTGTGGTAGTTAGAATAGGGGTTGCCAGCTCAGGTGTCGTCCACGTCACTTGACTATGGTTCAAAATTACGTGGTCCGTCGCCAAAAGCCCTCGTGAAGCTAAACAGTGCGACGTTAATATTCAATCAAGCAATGAACACCGCTTAACATTACTTACGGTGTGTAAGCCAAATTAACTATCGTTTTCTTTTATATACTACCGATGATAAAATGCCACCGAATACAGTTTCCCATCGTGCCAGCGTTTACAATCCCGATCTAGAAATCACAATTCGGTCAAATTGTGTACCAATATGATAAATCGAGCAAAACCAACTAGTTTATCTGGCTTTGAGTCTCGTCACATCGTTAGATGGCCTTTATATGACCAATACCAGAACGGTTGCAAGTGTTATAACGGATTTGGTCAGGCGTTTCCTACAGTTAGAGAGGTACGAGATGAGTACCAGAGATTAGCTCAACATCCGTTGCCGACACTAGTCGCCAAAATAAAAAAAAGTTTTGTGATAATGATCTTGATCAGCGTTGTCTTATACTTTGCACCGCCATCAATGCACAAAGCTTGCTCGTGCACTCAGAAAACATTTCTACTTCGGAAAAGAGGCCGACCACGAAAAGTTACATCCACATCACAAAATAAACATGTTCCAAGCCCGTCGACTGCTACAACAGCAGTTTCCAACAGAACCATCCATCCCTCAACAAGAGCTACTACTACAACAGCTAATTATGTCTCCTCTCCGGGACGTCGTCGGATCCATAGGGGGAGATTGTAACCCCCCGTAGTTTAAACTCTTCTCATATGAACAGTAGAAAGACTATCGCGCCCTCTAGCGGCTAGAACAATCTTCAGTAATGGCCAAGCTTCGGAACTGTAAGGACGTACGAGCATGCGCTCCCCGATCCCTTTCAATTCTATTGTAACTGTTAGTTCTCTAGTTATGTATGTAAATGTTTGTTTTGTCTAATAAACGTGTTTAATTTACTAGTGGACTTAATTAAGAACCCTTCCCCGCATGTCCCTTTATTACATTGGGTCACACCCCTTATAGACTTTTTTTTAAAAAAAATGCATAAAACTCTAGCAATTTTTAGCATAGTACTAAAGTACCATTAAGTTACTACAACATAAAATTAAATTTAGAACTTCGCTAACATTAATAATACTATGGAATATTGAAGTGTTTTTCAAACAGGCTTTGTAATGAAAATCATTCACTTAAAATAAGCTACAAGAGAGATTCTCTCTCTCTCTCTTTCTCTTATAATACCAAATAAAAACTACAAAAAACTACCTTTTGATAGAGGTATAACTCACTAAATAGGAAAACAAGCGTTGTTTATAAGCGTTACAAAGCCATAGGCAAAAATCACTTTTTCTCCTAATTTATTTTTCTAAATTGGAAAGTTCCCCGAATTCCTGTTAAATTTAAACATTATTAAATATTTTCGTAAAGCAACTTCAGAAAAAAATCGTTTTTGAGATGCCTTTATTAAGCATCGAACCGCAGTGTACTGCCCGTGCAGCTATTAAACAAACAGAAAAACCACCTTTTTTAATGCGGTATTGTTGGCTCCAACACGAATTTTGCTGTCAGATGAAGGATGTTAGTAAAGAGTAGTAAACTTTTACGAACAATCTATCAACACACTAACATTCTGTTTTTTTTATGCTGTGTTATCGGGACTTGATTTTTCAATAACTATTCAAAAAAATTCAGCATATATATTCGATTTATTATAGTTGTGATTTTGAGAAATTTGTAAAAAAAAATTGTTTGTGTGGGATTGATAGAACCATATACGGCCTGTGGGCGCCCCTTGGTAGGCCACCCTTGTGCGGTGCACGCGCTGCACACCTACTAGGATCGGCCCTGGAATCAACCCCACTACAACTGCCCCCCAGAAGAGTGACACCCGAACTCTTTGTTCATGGATGAGTCTGTTATTAGACCGATAACCAAAAGCCCAACATTTCTAACAGAAGTAGATCATCAGAAAAAGCGATGATGCATCGAGTTTGGATTCCAATATAGAAGAATTATTTTTCTGGGCATCCTTTCCCGACAGAATCAGAATCTCATGACTCTCTTTGTCAGTGGCCAACAGAAGCTAATCATTTGAAAGACTTCTATCGTTCACGTGATGGGTTTTTGGCAGATCCTGGAGAGGAGGGAATGATAGAAATGCATTGGTAAAACAAAAGCGAATGTAAGCTAAGGCTAATTTAAATAACGATGATAGCTACCTGCTTAGTCAAACCGAGTTTAAAAATTATTCTGTATCACTAAAATTCGCTGTTGGGTGGTATCTAGTAAGATCTTTCTATAATTAGCCCTTACTTGGTTTTAATGTGAAGGGAAATCACATCAACCAATAATGTAACTTCAATTCCCAGTCACGTTCGAATGACACGAACTGATACTAAACTTTTCAAATATCCCCATCTCATGTTATCATGTAAAATTGTTCTTTGTTAATGTATGGGGGAAACAGAAGACAACTTGATTTGTATTATCTACACAAAATTTAAACAATAAGGCTTCCAAAACTAGTCTTAAATAGAGTAGTTAATGTGACATAAATACCAAAAAAATCCACGGCAGTCAATCCACAATCCACTCACTGATTGGAAAACAGCCAAACAAATTTCCAATTTCGAATGTTAAGTGTTTTAACACTAAAATTTCTATTTTGTCTATGGGCGTGTATGTGTGTTAGCAGTTACCCACTCACTTCGCTGCTTATACCACGATACTGTATAGTTAATTATTAAATTTAAGCAATTGAAACCCAAGTCTTAGCAATAAGCATTTTATACCTATCACTTCTTGATTTAAAAAGGAAAGGACTTGAATTTCTAAACAGAATCCATCCTCACGCCTCTGGATGTCAGTATTGGAAAAAACCGATCCTAAGAGATTGAAACCAGCGTTTCTCCAATCATGCCCCTCCCCCTAGAGGGCCTAGCAAGGGGGCGCGAGCATATCAAAAAGTCGAAAATTAAAAATGAAAAAATATTAATTTGATGAAAGGAAAATACACAATCTGAGATAATAAATAATACACATTTATACAATAATATAGTATACTTATAAATGTATCAGTATTGCACTATGTATTTGATCATTAATTCATCAATATTAAGTTAAGGACAAGGTGAATAATTAGTAACGCCTTATTGGCTTGTAACATGCAAAACTGTATGCATATATATAATTTAATACTTTCCATGATAGTTTGCACAATTTATAATTGAAATCGTGTTGTAGCTTTAGCGTCAAAGTATTATTGAATTCAGTACTTTATTATTGTATGAAGGGGGGGAGGGGCATGAAAATTATGATTAAAAATTGGGTCACCAACATTGAAAGTTTGAGAAACACTCATCTATAAACTTAACAAAAGATACATGTTTGCCAAACTTTAGAGTCTATAAGTCTAATAATTGAAAAACGAGAGCTTCGGCCTATAACCCCCCTCCCCAACACACTCGGGAGATTCGGTCTCCGCAAAACCCATTTTTAAATGTTGCTAATCAAAAATGTCTCCAAATGCAATAAACATTTTCTATAAATGAGTGGGAACAGTTTTCCATTGTTATCTGGTGGCATTTGGCGTCTTTGCGCTAACACACAAAATCCTAATTAAACGAGAGATTTTTAGAGAAAAAAAATCACTAAAAATAAATTCGGAAAAATAAGTAGGAAATATGATTACGGTTCCTTTGAAACATCAATCAATTTTCCTGTAATGATTTGAAACATTACGATTAACGGTGTGTAGTTCATCATGAGTTTGAGTCCTAGTGCCACTGAAAAACCGCCGTGTGAAGAGGCTGATCTGTGGAGGCTCAAAGTCCTCCGGTTGGCGTGGTGGGTTAATTAGAGCGAGTGAATATTAACGTCGCACTGCTCAGGTTTTGGTTACGGACCTCGTCATTTTGAACCACGGTCAAGTGACGAGTATAACACCTCATCTGCTCCCCTTCCCCTCTCCTAACTACCACTTTAACGGGAGGACGTTTGAGCTCTCGACAGATTTAACGTGCATCGCTTCCTTACACGGCGGGTCTTAGGTGATACTGGGCTCGAACTCCTGACATGCTTGTCATGATCCGATACCTTGACCACTCGGCTACCACGGCCACTTCGTGAATGCTTTAAGCTCCATTCACACCAAGGCTGTCAGCACTTCATCTCGCCCGAGATGTAGTCTCTGATTGGCTAGACGCTCAACGCTGACAGCCTTGGTGTGAATGCAGCTTTAAAGTGTGATATTTAATAAACAATCACTCAAACTCAATTTTCACCATAACCTGTGTTTTGTAATTGAGAGTTTATGCTTTGTATGTAAGGAATGTAATCTTGATAAAGAATCAACTTTTTAACCATTAACCTCAATTTTATGAGAATTGTTAATAATATTAAAAATTTTAACATCATGTCTACGCGTATATGTTGATTATTCCTGATGGTATTCTTATTAGGGTTTGACCTATTTATTTATATTGACAAGTTTTGCATTTCTAAAGGTAGATGTTTTGCATCATTAGAAACAGTGATGCTGATTATTAGTTATCAGAATTCATTTAATGAATTTATATATACTTATCATATCTTAGTTTTATGCTATTTTCTGTACTTGGAAGGGAAAGAACACGAGTGTTCATGAATAATATTTTGGTAATAAATGTTTTTATAGAATGTTTGATTGTGTGTGTGTGGTGGAATGTAAATTTCTGTTTATTTTATAAAAAGTAGGACGATCAATGAATTTTTTATTTAAAAAAAATTACTGCTTTAAAGCATTTAATTTGAAACTTAAGTTACATTGTGCATCATTAGAATTTTATGAAAACCTAATCGCTCATTGAATTCTAAAATCGCTACATCCCCTCATCTATTCTTAGGCTACTACACATCTCAAGATCGTGAGTCGTACTAATAACACTAAAACATGTCAAACTCCATAATACTGACCTCTAGAAAACTCACAGTGCATTGATTTCAATGGATACTCACTCGTTGAACAAATTAGTTTTCAAACACGAAATCCCAATGCATTGACATCACTTGGCCAGATGTTTCATGAAGTCGCATCAATATGACTGTGTAAATTATTGATATCTAAGTTCCAGCAATAAGAATTCGATTGTATTTAAAAATATTCTTATAGTCTCTTGATTTAAAAAGGAGAAGACTTGAATTTCTAAAATTGAAGTAGAATTTTTTTTCCCAAAGTGGGTTTCCTCAAAACTCATCTTTAGTGGATCTCTAGCCACCCAGCCAGTAGGGTGGATATATCCCTCGGCTTGTAACCGAGGAGGTTCGGATTCGAATCCCGAGTAAGGCATGGATATATTTTCTTCGGGAAAAGAAATCGGACTTTCGTCTGTAATAGAAAGCAGCGCACTCCTTATGTTATATGCTGGAATCACATTTGTCTACATTCCTCTGTTTGTATTGTATATTTCTGTTCTTCCACTCGTATTTCATACGTATCCCAGGATAAAAACACACAACAATAGTGGATCGCTATTCAACAAAATAAACATGCTTGTTAAATTTCGAGTTTAAGTCTAATAATTCAAAAAAAGAAATTCTTTAATAAATATAAGCCCCAAACCTCCCTTGAGAGTTAATTTCCGTGAGACCCGTTTTCTTGTTAGATTTCTACTCAATAAAAGCAACATGCTTATCAAATTTCCTTTTTGTATGCCTAGTAGTTCTAAACCGGAATTTTTGCATATATATATATATATATATATACATTAGTAACTCTCCGCACTTTCCATAGGAGATGATTTCTGTAAAATCTGTTCTTAGCGGATCTCTACTTTAGGAAAGGAACATACCTACCAAATTTCAAGTCAGTAATAGTTCCGGAGATATATATCTCAGTTCTATTTAATATTGTTTTATCATTACTTTATATTAGTAGGATTCAAAAGTTCCTGAACTGAGCTTAAACCGTGGAAAATGTTTGCAGTAGAACGACTACAATATAATATTTCTGTGTTTTTGCATTATTTCCCTTTTCTAAAAAAGTTTGTTCCAAATCACGTCATCGGCACAGCATTGCATTTTGTAAGCGGATGTATTTAGTACCCGGCAATTGAAAGAGAAATGGCTTTTGTTAAACGGATAACAGATATTAATTTTTGTGTTCGCTTGGGAAAAAGTGCTACGGAAACTTGCGCAGTTTTCAAGTCTGCGATACATCAGTGCAAACGCAAGCTGTTGAGTGACATCGTCTTGTCAGAGAAAGCGTCGAAGGCAAGCGCTCGGGCCGTCCGCAGACCTTCTGCACCGCTGAGAACATCGAATAGGTTTCTGAGGGGGTACGTAAGAACAGACTTCAAACAATAGTGGAATCAGTTGGGATATCCTCGAACGCAGATACTGACTAAGGATCTTAACATGCATAGGGTGTATCAATATTTCCTGCAGATGCATCGCGCCGGCAGAATTATAGGACATAGTTAAAAATGGATTCCAGAAATGTTTCGATGACCTTTACAAGTCATGGCAAAAATGTGTTGTTACTCAAGGATCTAGTTTCGAAGGAGGATATGTTTTAGCAATTTTTAGTTAATAATATCCTTGAAGTTAACTTCTTATGGCACTGTAGGGAGAAATTTCCGTTACGCGTTACCAGTTACGGTTAGCGATGAATGTAAGGTAGAAATCAATCAAGTTCCTAATTTTCCCCTCGTTTTAAAAAACGCCATCTAATTCATACTATCTATCTCAGACAAAAAAATAATTACATAATCGGAAAGATCATTCTTTTTGCTACGATATGGTATATTTTTTTTAACAAAATAATGATATTTTCTATTTTTTACGATTTTTTTTAAAATGAGTCAAAATTAATACGCTTTTATAAAAATGGTTTCTAAATCATTCCCTTTCAGTTTCCTTTCGAGTTAATCAATTGATATTTTATTCTAAACAAGTTCATGCTTTTCTCTTTTAGAATCAGTTATAAAAAAAAATGACGAAATCTTTTTTTTTGCGATTTTTCGAAAAATACTCAAAATTTTAATCAAATATTTAATAACTCCACTATTTATAAAAATAATCTAACGAAACTTTTTTTTCCATATGTCGAATAGTATTATCCGTAATATATTCAAAGATTGAAAAAATAGATTAAAAATTACGGCTTTTAATATTTCTTTTGTGTTTTTTGTCTATTAGCCCTGAGATAGCACCCCCTCTCCTCATTCAACAGCAGCTTTAACAAGCCTTTCCTCTTTTAGCTTTGCGATACATACTTTGTTTTGTTTTTACGTTACTTAGAAGTCAAAATATAATCCATTTTATGAATTTAAAAAAAATCGGAAGTGAGTCTTTAATCTACCCGAAGTAGGCATTTAAATAGTTCAAAATCTGTCAAAAATTAGTTTAAGGTGAGTTTGTTGGATATACAGTTTTAAAATTCTTTTAAGGAAATAATACAAACAATCTATTGTTTTAAAGTTTAGTGGCAACACAACATTTCTTCCAATAGTTTGGCAATAAAAGATTGTGTTTACTAAATTTTCAATCGAATGGAATTTCTAAATCCAGTTTAAGAAGTGAGTTTTTAAATCATATATATGATTTGGTGTAATTAATTTGATTGTTGTGAAAGCGTTATATAGTGCTTCATTAATTTGTATTTTAAGACTACAGTGGGAAGTAAAATTTTTTACAAACATGCCCCAAATTTTTACTGGCTCTATGTAACTTAGAACTAAAATCATATAAAAAAATTGGTCACAAAAAAAAGAGTATAGATTTTTAAAAATTTAAAAACGTATCCTGCGTTTTGATTTTTTTTTTAAATTTCATATTTTTACCTGATTTAACTTATTTAAGCAATTCTTTACAAATGTATGCATAAGCGTACGCACGTTCCGTTAGTGTGTGCATGTGCTACAACAATTTATAAATCTCAAGGCAACACACACTCAGAAATTGTTTACGAATACGATTGACGTCACTCTCAATCATTATTATACGTTGCTTTATCACGTGTAACGAGTATTAAAGGATTATATATTACGACAAAAAATAATGATAAAACATTTTACCCCATTGTCGAAGACGATCGTTATCAACAATTCATTTGCAAGAGGAGTTTAAACAACTTTCATTGAACAAACTACAGACTATGAGTGAAGATTTGATTAATTTCATAACAAACAGACAAGGTTTATCGATTTTTACTTTTAATTGCCAAAGTCTTACAGCTCACGCTGTAGACTTACAAGATTCAGTAATAAGAAATTCAAATATTTTAGTTTTATCAGAAACTTGGCTGGGCAATGAAAGTGATATATCTATTCCAAATTTCAACTGCATTGTGTGAAGAATAAACGACCAAATACGAGAGCAGGAGGAGTTGCGATATATCAAAATTCTAGCGATGCTGTTAACATTATAACACCATCCATGGAATGTTCTGTCAGTCACTCTGTCGAACAACCACCTTCAAAATAATCCCCCTGTGTGGCAATCCACTTTTTCTAGCGTTCGTATATTCTTGGAAACCATCTTTTGCAATCACCTGTAATGCTGCTTTACCGCAGTTGATGACAGAAAATGCTGCATTTGCAGATTATTTTCAATGAAGGAAATTAACAAATATCACAGGGAGCTGAGGTCAGGAATGTAGATGCACTTGAGTGTCCGTTTTGGAGTGAAATTCTGTGACCATTTGGGACCTGTGTGAGGATGATTCATGCAGAAGTTGCCATTTGGGCTTTTTGCCCCATCTGAAGCCTTTTAGGCAGAAAGAACGAACTCGAAGGACGTACAATGTCTAGTTAATGTTCCTCGTTCACTGCTTTGCCCTCAGGAATGAAATCTGAATGAAAAGCTCCTTCAGAATCGCTAAGTACCCCATCATGACTTTCCCTTTGCTGCCATTCTCGACCTTCTTTAAGATGCCGTACACCATCGATTTTGAGAGCACGTATCCTTAAAATGTCTTATGTCTCTTCAGGTATTTTACTCAAAGACCAAGAAACTTTTTTCGCTCTTGAAAAGCCCTGCTTCTTACGTCGCAGAACAAATATGAGTATCTCAGAACAAAATGTCTGTGCGTACAGAGCTCAATCATATGACAGGGACGAAACCATCTTGTACGCAGAGGAGAAAGAATGTATATCAAGCAGAATTACTTAAACCACACGCTTTGGTTATGTTTGGTTGTAGTGACCTTAGCCTCCAAACTTTTGTATCCTATTGCGTATACGGCCAAAACATGCTGGACTAGAATTTTTCTAATAATTAAATACATAAAAAGTTGTATCAATAAAGATAATTATTTTAGAAGTTACCTAACTATGTTAAGTATCATTTTAACTTGGATCATTTTCAGCTATTCACAGCGATATAAATCTTGCCCAACTGTGATACGAAAAGCAAAACTTGTTTCAAAAATTCATTTTGACGTTAACATCTGTTATCTCTTACCAACAACTAATAGAATAATTTAAAATATTTTATTGATTCAAATTTTTAAAAAACGATAAACTCCACAACCAATCTTTTTTCTTCTTTTTAAAATATCCGATTATGACATTTTTTCAGGAATTTTGCTTTTTCTACAGCTTTTTTTTAATTTTTTTATCGTGTCGTAAGCTATTGCACATCTGGCTCGAAATAGCCGATTTTTCTGGTGAAAAAATATGACCACTTCTTGTTTTAGTTGATTTACCTTACTTCAAGCAAATGGTATGATCGACTATGTGTGTCATAAAAATTTATATTGCATTCCTATAAAAATAATCGAGAAGTTAATCTTTTTTTTCGGTCCGATCATATCGTTTTATTTTTAATATTTGCAAAGCTGCTGCATAATAAAATTCGAATAGAAATGAATGTAAGAAAACATTAAAGTGTGACGACTCGTGCACGCCCATAACCATTAGCTTTAACTCCTGGAGAAATATTTGGTTTCTTAGCCGATTTACATCATTTGGCGTCATCGCAATACATTCCGGAATCACAAGCGGGGTGGTACAGAAGTTCAAAATGAGCTTTAAGTAAAAAGGTGTTGCAAAATTCTACTCCTTCACTAATATAAGGAATTAAATTTTGCCTGGAAAAAGAGGTACTTCATTACTACCATCACAAAAGAGACTCGAGATGCAGTAAGTCACAGTATTATTTAGCTTATTAATGCTTTCTAAGATGTGTGTTGACTTCATTCTATAATGAAAAATTTCATCGCATATTTATCCCCCCGTCTTTTCGAAATGTGATGTCAATAGACAATCAATCTATTCATTACAAACTTTGAAGTGTATTTTGTTTTTCACTATACATTTATTTATTTATTTGTGGTATAGATGTTTGCTTTAATGTCTTAACATTTTAACGCATAGCTATTTTAAAGAAACCGGCAAAAGAACATAATTTTTTTTCTTTATTTGAAAAAGTACATTTTAGAACCTTGTTTTGGCAACAGAACTTTAAAAAATACAAAATCAATCAAAAATTTTATTTTAATTTTTAATTTTGATCCACGTTGTAGATAGCCGAACATTGCAATCTTACACGTATAACAACTTTTATTGTCTTTCTTTTAAAATAGCTATTTTGAAAAGAAACACTTTAATGATTAAAAATATTTATTTAATTTTTGTCAACAGAAATAATAATAGTAGCAGTAGTATTTATTTAAAAAAAAACTATTCCAAACTTTCTTTTGCCTACTATATTTGAAAGCAAGGTGCAGCACAACGACTCCTTTTTTGCACAGAGCTCAGTATCCTGTGGGAGCTTCTTTATCTTGATGGAACAAAACTTAGGAAATGACATTTCTTTTGTCCAAAAGAATACCCGATGGGTCTACTCGATTTTTTATATTCGTATCACTATAATACCTTTGTATATCTTTCTGCTTATTTGCTCCAGAGAAATCTAAATTTTTTCCCATTTCATTTTTTTACACTAAACATACGTTCCACGCGCTGATTTCTAGCAAATGTGTGAAAGAATACTTCTATATAATATACATCTGAATTTTTACTATAAACTTTATCAAAACTTATGAAATCACGATGATGGATTGTAATCAGTCTCAAGAATGCAGATGGCAATCGCTTATATTCGAGTGTGAAAATTACAGCAGCTCAAAATACGATTCCACTCGAATTATCTCGACTGTGTACCCTGGGATCAGCTTAGCGCGATCGAATTAACTCGATTGCGCACGTTGAAGACAATTTAGAGATGCGCTTCTTAACCGATGACCCAGACGAAAAAGAGACTCGTTTTGGTACTAGTTTGATATCTCGGGGCGATAAAGGACTCGCGCCAAGCAGCGCTTGTTGTCGCTGGAATGGAATCCAAGATGGCGGCCTAGCGGTATCAAATCGTCAGGAAGATAATTTTTAAAAAAATGTTTTCAGAAATACAGTCGAACCTGTTTTTGTACGGTCTTTTTATATGCGATTTTATTTTTGTGTGATGTTTTGTATGCGATATTTTTTATACCGTGTAGGAATTTCAATGGCTTTGGTGCCACTGTAATGTTTTTTCTCTATTTGCCAGTGGCGTAACAGATACTGTTCGGTCCCCCTTCCCCCTGAAAGTCAGGTTTCACCTTTAATATTTTATAAATTGGGTAAATACGTATTTAGCGTTAATCAAGCCTTGGGCCTCTAGAGTCCTGCCCCTTGAATTACGTATGAATGAATTGCATATGTGCATTAAGAAACTATATGTATTTAAAATGTTTCCATGTGTAACATTTAATTATATTTTTGTTATGGAAGTATCCTTACATAAATTTCGTAAATAATTCGCATATTTTATAAATGCGACTATTTTTATGCGGTCAATATCCATCGCATAAAAAAAAGTTTCTTGTAGTATTTCCACGAATTAGTTTGTTATAGGTAAGAATTTATGAAATTTTTGAATATTTTTGTGCGTTTTTTTATGCGGTCCCTATTTACCGCGCACAAAAGCAGGTTCAAAGGTTCAACTGTACATAGAAATATATTTCAAAAGAAGAATATAGGAAGAGATGGAGAATAACCAAGATCAATCAATAAATAATGAATAACAATGTAATATAATAAATAGTTACATGTACTAATAATATTATACAGTATATAATAAGAATCTTATAATATATTTTAATAGTAATTATATATAATATTCATATAGTATGGTTTAATAATAATTATTATATATAATAATAATCATATAATATATTTTAATAGTAATTATAAAAAAGAATAAAATCATCGTATTGTAATATAAAAATTATATATATATTCAAAAGAATACTCATATAACGTAATAATTATAAATGGATAACAAGATAATAATTATAAATTAAGAGCATAATAATAAATATAAATAAATAACATAATATGTGTAATAATATTTATAAATAAATATGATAAAAAAAATTATTATAAATAACGAATATTATATGATTATTACGTAAAATAATGATTGTATTTCTATATTATATTATAAAAAAAAATAATTATCTACATAATATATTAACATTAATAATGAATATCAATTAAAAACAACTGGAAACTTTTAATATTCTAGAAACTGCAAAAATATTAAGGCAACCATATTGTAATGTTATCGCCCATCTTGACGAACATAAGCAACAAGGCGTGTGCCCCATGATATCAAACTTTGTAGCAGTTTTTTTATATTGTAGTTGTCAAATATAACTTAGCAGTGTAATAAAATTGTGTGTCTTAAAGTCTGCTTGTGTAATTTTTTTCCTCTTTTGTTCAATATATTGCTTTATCTGTCATTAAATTTTCGTATTTACCATTTTTCAAATTAAAGTGGTATAACATGCGTTAATACCTAGAAAAAAATGATTTCTGCGCGTCTGTGCCACCGCACAATCAATCAAACATGTAGTTGATTAATCACTATCCGAGCAATCAGATGAAAGCTAATCAACTGATTAATCACTAATATCTGTGTGTGTGTGTGTGTGCGTGCCATAAGATAAAGAGAAAATAAATTCAAATAACACAACAAATAACACAGAATCAATAGAGACCAAAATTCAAAAATAATATGTTTTCCAAACCTGTCGTAGATGTAGGACTGCGATATAAGGTTTAACCGAATTTATTAGATCTCTTTAACCAGAGTGTTCTGATTGGATGTAAAATAAATATGTTCTGAAATAATTGAAAAGCAGTAGTATTATGCGCAAATAATTATTTTAAATGCATTAAAATATTAAGAAGATGAGAAAATTAGAAGGTTTTTGCATGCAGTTCTCAATTTCAGCAACCCAAAACTTGCTTTTAAAAATTTACTATTTCGTTCAGAGGTCAAAGAATTGATGTGATAAGCGAGCAACAAATACAGAGTACTTTATTGAACCCTTACATCAAATTACAGCGATGTCGTTTTCAGTTTATGAAGGTGCATAACCATACATTGATTCATCCTTTTTTAATGTCTCCATTCTATTAAAGACGAAATTACAAATTCCTCTCTGTATTTTGCATTTAGCCCAGTGCTTCTCCAACCCTAGAGACGCGTGATAACCCTACGAAGGGAGCCTACTGAAAAGTCGAAAATAAAACTTTAGTTTAAAATATTATTAATTTACCTAAAGGAAGCCAAATAAAATACATTCTGACATAATACGCCTTGACACTGATATAATATATTTTTAAATATATCACACTGTATTTTTGATAATAATTTAACAATACCAAGTTTAACAATTTCCAGTCATCTCATGGGCTTGTCAATAAAAAATTATATAAAATATTTAATTTTTATATTGATAATTGTACGGTTTGTAATAAAATTCATGTTGTAGATTTATGTCAAAGTACATTATTATTAAATTCAATACATTGCTATTGTTTGGAGGTGCGAAGAAAATTATGACTGAAAATTGGGTCGCAAGTATTGAAAGCTTGAGAAGCACTGATTTAGCCTAACAATTAACCGTATCGTTAGGGATTGCAATACCGGGATACCGATTACCGGTATTTTGAGCCATTTGCACAATTTTGTAATACCGGTATTTGCAAGACATTTTGTAAACTGTAACTGTACAAAAAAGGCTTTTGCTGAATGAAGAATCTTGATTTCTCACGTGTCCAAAAATCATTAATCATGAAAAAATTCTCTCAACTGCTGCATAAGTTTCAGAGCAGCACACAACGGGAATTTAACAAGAATAACTAATTTTTCACAGGAAATGTTCATTTTTTAAGTATTTAAATATTTCCGCCCATCTTTTTATCAATTTCAACATGTCCCCCATTGTTCTAATTTGCCAGAATTTAAATATGCATTCAGTCTTCTAATTTCTTCCAACAGACAATCGTCATCGATTTCAATATCAGACATTTCTTTCTATTCAAAGTTTTCGATATCTGTATGAGTACAAAATACATCAATATCTCCGATAATTCATACTGTACCGGCAAATGACATGTAACAGTTCGGCCTAGTATCTCTGCATACAGAGATTAACAGATGAGTTTTAAAATATTGAAAAGGAGGACACTTTTCGAGAAGAAGGACAGAACTTAAAAAAGGACTGTCCTCCTTAAAGTAGGATGGTTGGTCCCCTTAATAACAATGAATAAGAATAAATTTACAGAGCATAAAAAATTATAAATTTGCAATAGTACCACAGACTAAATAGTGATATTTACACTTTTTTGTGATTTAAATAAATAAGATGTTCCTTTACATTTTTGTGATTCCTTATATACTGTTATAATTTATAAATTACAGTTCGTTTTTGATATATTAACAATATCTAATAAAACGGACAAATAAAACAAAGAAACACCTGTGCTTTCTTTCTTTTTCTAGAATTTCTACTACCGGTATTAAAACCGGTATTCCGGTATTAAGAAGTAAAAAATACCGAATATATATACCGTTATTGAACACTTGGTCCGATGCTGCAATTCCTACGTATCGTTTTGTGACTTTCAGAAGATTAAATTTATTACTGATAGGTATAACCCTATTTGTATTTTTTCAAATACCTATAAATGTAAATACATTTGATTATTTTTTCAATTCACCACTGTTGTTATTGTTTTACAGAATGACCACTCTAAGAGGTGAAATGGAAAACATTAACATCAAAAACTTAACAAAAAATACCTCCACCATATTTAAACAATTGTTGTCGACAAACGGCAATAACAAGATTTCAAAAGTTTATTGCAGATTATTTATGAAATTTTTAATAAAATATATTTCCGTTACCATAATATATGTTATCTTTTTACTTTCAATTATCTCACTGTCATCAAAGGTTTTATTTCAGTATCAAATCTTTATATTGCTGTAACTCTGTAACATAAATTTTAAGTTAATTTGTAAGGTAATTTATATTCTTAATGCACATTACCGAAGTTTAAAACCAATAAGATTATTTTCTTTCAAATGTGAAAAATAGGGGGGTTCATCTACGAAAAATTTGTATAAATAACATCTCTACGAAATAAATAAATATTATAAATAATTGTTCTTAATTTTTCTTGGTAAATGAATCAGTAGAGTAATTTTTAATTAAAAGAATTGTCGCCGCAGGTGTAGTTTGCAACACCGAATCAACCGACATTGTTATAAAAATAATCGCGTTTATTTCGGTTCAATTAATTTACTATCAATCAAGATTATAAACCGAGGAAGCAATTATTTTAGATAACTATGAGACAAATAATTAAGGGGTGTTGGAAAGCTAAAATCTTATTTTTCTGACAATTTGAGATTTTTACATTTTCAAATTGTATAGATTTTAACCTTTCTAAAAGTACCTTACTTTAACCCCTAGGGTATTTAGAAGCCCTTAAAATGTATTTTTAAATAATCGTTGAATTTGGGCCACGCCCATTTTAATGGCGAAAATTGTAAACAAATTACTTTGTTTTTGCTTAAAAGTGTAACGACTGATATAAACCAAAACATGTACCTTTTATTTTAAATTGAGCCTTTTATTTTTTTTATTTCTTAGCCGATTAAAAGTCTCACTGTATACATTAAAATCAATTTATCTCAAAATGTAAATTTTAATGTGCGATGTACCTTTTCTGAGAAACTACTGTTCACAGGTATGTAAATTTTTTATGAATTATTTATAACGATGTCTAATACATACTAAAATGAGCTTTTTGTAAGAAACTCAAAAATTTAATTTTTAAAAAAATTTTAAGTAAAAAATGGGTCAAATTTCGCAATATTTGATAAAATATTTCCTAATTTATTAAAAAATTCAAAATTATCTAAAAGCTCATTTTAGTATAATGAGAGAGGTGTACTTTAATAGTATGAAAAATTTCAAGCATGTACATAAAACAGATTTTGAGAAAAGGTACATCGAAAACAGCCAATTTAACATTGAGAGAGAGGTTTCCAACTCCCCTTAAACACTTATCTGAGTGTTATCCGATAGAAGAGCACTCATCACATCTCTCCTGGTCGATTATAACCCAGTCTAAAGCTAATAGTCTCTTTCCCCTAGGTTACCGAAAGGCACTTCGTTTATCTCACTCTAGTAACAAAGTAATGAATAATTCTAACACACCCATTGCAGGGTTTAAATAGCACTCAAATTAGCATAAAATCAAATTCTCTCTACGAAAAAGGCGGTTTTAAACTCAAACAACACTCAAAGAAGTATTTCCCCAAGAGGAATCGTGAAAAGACGCGAATAGAACCCGTCACAGAATGAAACATTTTATGCTTCTAGATATCTACATTCTGCATATAATCACGATATTCACAAAACCGTGTTCGGCTTTCCCCCCTGACCGAATTGCATAAGATTGACTTGTATGCTATAATCTATAAAACAGATTAGAAGTTTTGACATTGTATAAGCAATTATAGACATACTGTCTGACTGACAGACAGCAAACAAAAAGGAATACTACCTGAATGATGAAAAGACAGAAACAGTGTCTGCCAGATAGTCTTTTATTCTATACCTAGAAGTCACAATTGTATGTAATTCCGTCACTTAGAGTTTCAGGAGTAGTAAGAACGAGATATTTTGTGTTTCATTGTACTTTCTAAGGAATAATCCATTTTCATAAATAAAAACGTGAAATTACGGGTAATCTTAGATATTTGGTATTTTTAGTAGTGAATTCGTGTATGATTACGATTTTTTCCCATTTCCAGTATAATAGATCCATTTATTGGAGATACAAATAAATTTTGAGGGTTTTTTGTAACTTCGAAGCTTTATTCTGAGAAATCACTACAATATATTTTTTCAAAGTATTGTCAATCGTTAGCTACAACTTTCCCCCATCTTTCTGGTAGAAAACGGATTCCACGTCGAAAAACTTTTTCGTCTTTTTGAGACGATCCAAATGCTTGGCTTCTTCGTAAGAAGTGAATTGCTGCTGTGCCAGGCTACGATTCATCGAACGGAACAAATAGTAGTCGGAAGGGGCAATGTCTGGTGAATACGGCGGGTGAGGTACGACATTCCATTGAAGCACCTCCAAAGTTTTCTTGGTGACTTTTGCAACATGTGGCCAAGCGTTATCTTGTTAAAAGAACAATTTATCACGTCTTTTGACATATTGTGGGCTTTCTTGGCTTAATTGCTTTAATTGTTGTCGATAAAGTTACCCAGTCATGGCTGAAGTAGCTCATGGTAGATCATTCCGAGCATATCCCACCAGATGCACAGTGTTACCTTCTTGCCACGAATATTCGGTTTGGCCGTTGAAGTTCATGTATCCCACGATTTTCTGCGCTTTGGATTGTCGTAGTGGATCCATTTTTCGTCCCAGTCATGATTTGGCGCAAAAACGCCTTCCAAGTTTGTATTTTGAGCAGTTGTTCGCACGTGAAAAAATGACATTCGACATCTCTTGGCTCGAGTTCATAAAGAACATATTTTCGTTGTTTTTGAACCATGAGACGGTTTGAAATCACTTGTTGAGTCACTCCTAACGTTTCATTGAGCTCCTCTTGTGTTAGGTATGAATCTTGGTCCAATAATGGCTCCAACTCAGCGTCTTCAAACGTTAATGGCCTCCTTCGCATTCTTTGTCACTGGTGTTGAAATCACCAGAACCAGTATTCACAAGTTTTTATTCATAGAACATATTCCCCATATGCCTCACACAGTAATCGATATGCATCTGCTGCATTGTTTTTCAAATTAAAACAAAGAAGCAGTGCTTCACGCAAACGTTGACATACTTAGAGCACGAGAAACTGTGTTGTTTACACTTCAGCGAAACGACACATACTGATTTTTTGAGGAAAATAATGACGCTATCCCACGGATACAGTTTTGAGATAGTCCGATGCGATTTAATACTTGTTAAGTCATCCTCAACACTTCTTTGTATACCTAATAAATGTTTACAATAAATATTGCATGCAGAGAGTAAAAAAAACTAATGTCGGTAATTGTATATGCAATACTAAAAAAAATTACAACTTAAAAAAGAATATTAATTTAACTAACATTTTTATCCACTTATAATTCATTTAACTTTTTTACCATTTTATAAAGTAAGAATATTTCCCATTAACTTTTGAATGTCGATGGGAAGCTAATCTCCCCTATAATTTCCACTGCTTGCATTTCGGCTCGCACGACGGTTGGTTTCTGGATTTTCAAATCCGAAACGTAAAGAATGGCATGTACGTTACCTAAACTGTTCGAAATGATTAATTTGGTAACCATATGCCAACTTTACAAAAAACGTTGCCATTTGTGTTCTACTAAAGCACACGAGAAGAGAACCCCCGTTTGTACAACTTGCAATGTCTCACTATGGTTTGATCCCTGTTTTCTGAAATGTTATGAACAGTAGCCAAGTACTCTCCTATTCACTTAACCTCATTCAAGAACATTCTCACCTCGCCACAATACATTTTCGATTGAGAAGCGAACAAAGTTCACAATTTCCGTTCGAATAAACACAAAATTTTTAATCAACAATAATTATTCCTTATAAAAGTTATTTACACGTTTATGTCGACATTCAGCAACTTATTAGATTTAATTATTATGCAACTCCTAAATCAACTCAGCACTATCACAATAATGAGAAATAATTAAATTGTTTTCTTCTTTAAGACTATATTTTATTTTAGAAATACATGTATTCAAAATGGCTACAAGTTTTAATAGATGTATTTAATTTATTGTCTTATGTTATTTAGAAGAAAAATATTCTGCGCCACTTTTTTACTGGCAGTCTTCCAAGGATGGACCATGTCGTCAGTCTCAGCAGCGACTGACACCTACTTCACGGCCGCAGCATTCGAATTTGTCCAATCCCAAAACTGCACCATGGATCCCGAAGCTGCGAAACAAGTTGTGAAGCATAATTTGGACATATTTGTTCAAGTTGCCAAACTCGCCAAATCGAAAGTAATTATAGCTTGATATTGTAACTCTTTCAAGAAAAAAGAACGTAATTTGAACGTGAAAATAACTGATAAGATTTGAATTGAAGTTACGGTTGTTGTACTTTTCCCATTGATTAAAAGCGATTGTTTCGGATTATTCCAATAACGTAAATCAATATTTCTATAATTACTAATTGTAAAAGAAAAAACAAGATCGTTTGTGAAAAAAAAACTACAAAAGAAAACATTATTTTAATTTATAGCATAAATCTAAGTACGGAATTATATGTTCAATGCTCGAAATCTAAGCATTTGACAGTTTGCTTACGAATAAGCTGGTTCTAATAGAACAAAAGGTTCGTTAGTTGAATCGGCCGCTTATGCCGCCAAGTGTTTTCTCGCCAAATCGATTGGCCTAATTTGAAAGTCAAATCAAGAAATTACTTACCCATGGCATGTATTTAAAAGAAACTCTTAAATCTTAAATCTTAATCAGACGAAACGATTAAACTTCTTACTAGAAAATAACGCTCGCAAGTGTTTCTTCTAGTAAAAAGAAACCCGATCTACAGCGCTCATTGTAGAATATTTCCTGTCTTTACCACATAGCTAGGGAATCTATGAGAACCATAAATAGTGGGTTGTTGTTTTTTATTTCGCGCAATTTCATTCTTGAACTTTCCGATCCCCAGATTGGGAAAACTGCCCACTGTGCGGCGTTGCGTGTTGTGGTACAGTTGCTACTCCAAAACACAATACGCAAAAACGCGCCAAATTGACGATTTTTCAAAATTTGGCGGAGAAGAGGCCAATTCGACAAATTTATTTCTATGTTCAATAGAATAAATGCTACAATGTCAACGAAAAATATTCAGTTTCAATAATGTTTTACCATATTATACATATAATGGTGATTTTTGCTTAGGATTTAAATTATATCATGATTTACTATATTTTACCATGTTTCACCATTTTCAAAAATCCAAACATCCACTTCAATAGGCTAAAAAGAAAGTTCAAAACCTAATCCCTTTATGCTTCTCATTTTAGGGAGCTGACATTCTCGATTTTCCAGAATATGCCATTTTTCCGGAATGCAACAGAACCGAGACTCCTCTCTTTTCTGAAGTCGTTCCAAATCCCAACAAAGGGAAATATAATCCCTGCGTAGATCAGCAGCAGTTTGCAGACCGACCACAACTCATCATCCTCAGCTGCATGGCTAGAAATAACTCCATGGTAATTCAGGCTAACATGGGTGACATTGATCCATGCAAAGGGAAACCTGGCTGCCCACCTGTAGGACATTTGCAGTTTAATACCAATGTAGTCTTTGACCGAGATGGTACACTCCTAGTTCGATACCGTAAAGAGCACTTGTGGTATGAATATGCCATGGATTTGCCGAGACACAAGCAAAATCCTAAGTTCACAACCGATTTCGGTACTTTCCTCTCTTACGTTTGTTACGATATCCTGCTAGAAAGAATCGTTGAAGTTGAGGAAGAAGATAAAGTAGATGGCATAGTCTTTTCGACTATGTGGGAAAACACTATGCCACTCGGAATGACGGTTGCCTATTTCCAGTCCTGGGCTATGGGAAACAATCTTACCCTAATAGCTGCCGATATTCAGCTCCCAGGGCAAAAGGCTGTAGGGAGCGGAATATTCCATGGACCCTACGGAGCTCTTGCTTATACCTTTAACCCCGATGGAATCAGTAAACTCCTTGTGGCCAGAGTTCCTCGCAAAGGCTATGCACTCACAGAACCCAAGTCTAGCATTACAGCTGTTTTACAGAATGGAACGACTTATGACTACCTGTCCGAAGGAGATCACGTCGAAACAGAAGGTTCCGAAAACATACTACCACATTGGCAAAATGATTATCTAGATGATCGTTACCACGTGATAAATATGGAGAATTTCACTCTCGTAAAGATAACCGAACCTAGTGCTCGCTTAGAAGCATGCAACAATGGTATGTGTTGCGTATTAGATTATTCAGCCGACAACATAACACAGAACTACTACTTTGCCGTCTTTAACGGGTCGCAGCAAACTTTTGCATCTTACTATTGGGGTGAGGAGGATTGCCTGCTGGTCAGATGTGATCCGGCTGAGGGGAGAGAATGCGCCGCTTTCCCGCTGCGGACTGAAGACGTCTTCCATCACGTTTTTCTGAAAGCCAATTTCTCAACACCTTACGTCTATCCGTCTGTAATCGGCAACGGCATGAGGCTCATTTCTCGCCAGGAATGGGATTTCAGCCAAGCTCTTCAACCAGACGGATACAATGCAGTTATCAATTTCAACAAGGAAGAAGGTCATCAACTGGTTGTCTTGGGATTAAAAGGACGATGCTATGACAGGGATCCACCTTCTAGCTTTTTTTAAATTTCATGTTCAAGTACTCTTAATAGCGAATTTTTCTGTTGCAACGTTGAGAGCCACAGGACACAACACGAAACCATTTTTCTTTGTAGTCTCGGCGAGAGTCGGTTCTTCCAACGAATTTTGTTCATCTTATAAACTGAACTACAATTCCATTAACAACGAATCCTCTTTATTGTGGTTAAAATTATTTTATTAATATTTAAAACATTAAGCTAAAACACGAACATACAAATGTATGAAACTTACACAAAACATGAAAATAAATTTTAAAAAACTTATAGCGTCTATCGCATTGCCTGTTACCACTGCTATGTCGTTCCTTTCAAAAGGGAAATTTCCCCTTTTTAACATCCTTTTTCAATTCCTACTATTAGCTCATTCTCTCTATTTATTTATTTATCTTGTTGGAATTTTCAATCGTTAATAAAATAATTTCTATTCATCTAATCAAGTTCAAATATTTTTTAAACTTGTAGAGAATGGCACTTGATGTTATAATACAGTTTTTTTTTCAAATATTTATTCATTATTTAAATTTTATTTTGTGTTAATTTTAAATTTATTCTACGTTATTTCCCTTGTAGTTACAATTAGCTGCAACATATGACGCCAGTATGTTTTTTCTAACAAAGTAAGAATTGATATTAAAAAAATTTATATTACTGGTATAAGTTTCACTTGTATGTAACGGAATCTTTGAACTCAATTTTCATCCGCCTTAAAAGGTCAGAAAAATTCAAAATTTTTCCCACTTGTCCAGGACTGATAACAATACAATAATTTAATAATTTTGTTCCATTGTTCTGATCAGGATCATCAGGACTAACGATTTTCCATTTTCAGATCCCATCCCACATCTAGCTACTAATTCCAGATGCCATTTCCATATTTGGCAATTGAACGATTAAGTTACAATTCAGTTGGATTAACTATAAAAAGGTGTTTTTTAGTTTTTTTAAACTGTAATTTTTAAGAACCTCAAGACGCACGCATAGCAACAAGACGCCACTCTGCGAGTATTCCCCAAAACT
Organism: Trichonephila clavipes; assembly: GCA_019973935.1. NCBI lineage: Eukaryota > Metazoa > Arthropoda > Arachnida > Araneae > Nephilidae > Trichonephila > Trichonephila clavipes. The sequence goes on along the minus strand of BMAU01019586.1, from coordinate 388,808 downwards.
AACTCTCTCTCTCGCTCCGTCTTTTTTTTTTATCAGATGTTGGTTCTGATTATTTCCCTTTTTTTATCTACCCTAAATACCTACAACCATTCGATCTCGAATTAAATTAAGACAGAATAAACTCTTTTGAATTCTAGAAAAATTCTGCGCTCAACGCATCTACTTTTCAAAGACAACAAAAACACATAAATTCCTTGAAAAATGGTTTCAACCTTTTCTCTTTATTTTATTAAGCATATATCTGAAATGCATTGCATTATATTCCTCAAATTATCTCTTTCGCGCCGTTGCATACATTTTGTCTTCTGTACAATCCAATTTAAATAAGCCAAAAGGGTGTTTTAGAAAGAAATATTGTGAATCTATCTCGATATTTTCTTAAGACGGGTAATATTTTCGGGAAAAATTCTTGTAGTTATCATTTCTACGAATAATTACTTAGGGAATATTTCTCGAAAAACAAGTGTGGTCTCCACTTTTCTTGTCTCAAAGTAATCGATATTTTTGAAATATATTTTAATACAATTTCATCCAATTCTTCAAACACTATATACTATGGAATGTATTCTTATTTCTACCACTCAATGCAAGAATTATCTTTTTGAAAAATTTATAATTTGGGAATTCAAATTTTAAGCTTTCTGACAAAAATTCTGCACTAATAATACCGTAAGTGATTTATTCTAGAATTTTATGTCTATATTAATTATTAAAATTTATTTTGGTTCTTCTTGTTTACAAAAGTAATTTCAATTAACCATAAAGCTTGTTATAAAGTACATGAAATATTTTGTCACTTCTAATGGGAGAGGGAGTTGAAGTGTTTCTCTTCTCCAAAATCAGTTTTGAACTCATTTAGGAAAATAAGAAAACTCTGCTGGAAATTACTTTAAGGTAGGCCTTCCCATGGTGGAATTTTTACCAATAAATTGGACTTTTACTATTTTAGAAATAGTTGTAATATATTTTCACTGTGATTCTCAATAAACTTCCTTAATGAAAAATAATTTATAATACAGAAATAACAGTTTTAAGCCAGACAAATATTTAAATGTAAATGCAGGTAATTTTTTCACTAAATAATTGCAAAGAAAAAAAAGAGAAATTGAAACAATTTTTAGTAGGCATAATTATTTTTTATAACTCATACAGATCGAAGACTGCAGCGCCGCAATCTCGTATACAAAGAGTCGCTGGGTCACGTGTTCAGTAAGATTTTTATTTTGAAGAAGGCGGACTAGGGTAGTAACTCATCCCAGCGGATGTTGTTAAGAAAAAATTCGTCCTTTTCCTCTTCAAATATTCATTAATAACCAATATCACTACTAACCAGATTAAAATTTTAAAGAAATTTCTTATGTGGATTAAAGTCTTGCTGTTTGTGTGATCTTAACAACCTACGATTATCATGGATTGAATGGATATATATATATATATATATATATATTTTAATGCTGAAAAAAAGACGTAATTAAATTCTTGTAGTTTTCTAGCAAAACTTTGTATTAAACAAGTAATATAAAAAAATTAAGTCAATTCCTACTTAGGTCAACGAAGAAAATTTTTATTTTCGCTACTTTTTATTAAATAGTTGCAATTAATATAAATATGTATATACATACGACAGAATCACAACATTAAGTGGTCATTAATTTTATTAAGTATCATTAAAGTATAGTATTGCCACTCAAAACAATCGTGTCTATGAAATTTCAGTTTAACTGAATGCTTTAAAATGTGTGAGAAAAAAATATTTTAAAATTTTGACCCAAGTTGCTAAAAATGAAATCAACATGGCTGTATCTGTAATTTTTTAAATAATTAATTCCAGCCAATTCACTTTAGTTTATTTTCATTAAATTATCGTATTTTTTACCCTAAACAATAGTGTATAGAAAATTTCAGCTCGTACGAGCGCTTTAAAATGTGAGAAAAAAACGTTTTTAAGTTTTGCCACAAGTCGCAAAAAGGGTCGCAAAGTCGCCAAAAAGGATGCCAACGTGGCTGTATTTGTAATTCTTTGAATAATTCGTTTTAATCAATTAATTTTATTAATTATAATTAAATTAGTGTATTGTAATCCAAAATTATCCTGTATATTAAATTTCGGCTCAATGGAGCGCTTTAAAATGTATTTTATTAACGATTGAAAATTCCATGAAGATAAATGAATACATAGAGAGTATGAGCTAATAGTAGGAATTGAAAAATAATAATTGTTAAGAACTCTTATAACTTTAGAGCACATTTTTTGACTTGGAGCTTTCTTGAGGCCTGTGTTTGAGCAAGCTTTCTTGGGATTTTTCCTATTACATTGAGATATTCCTTTTGTTGAATAGTACTCTTTAATTACCTCTTCTTTTTAAACCCTAAAAGTTCGTAAACATATTTTATATTTTAATACATCTTACATATACATATTTATAGAAATGTTTTTTCTTGTTACATTGGAGTGATATTTCAACTGTGTTGAAATTATTAGAGGTGAAGTTAATTTCCTTAGATTGGAATCTATTAAGATGGAAGGGATATATTGTATTATAGTGTACATTACTGATTACTGTACATATTTAATTTCGTCAGTATGCTATAAGTATACATATGAAATTTTCTTAACTTCTCAAAACTTTATTTCCCAGGAAATAAATAAGAACAAGTGTATTTTTCGCTTTATTTGTATGCGACTGAAATAAAAATGCGATTTAAAAAAAGAAAAAGGAAATAATAGTAAAGAAAAAACTTTTATTATGTTATGTCTTTCTTATTTTTATGTTGTAGTTCTTTTGTACAAAAGTATAAAAAATAAAGGTAATTTTTATATCATTTTCATCTTTTTATTGGTTCAATAGCGAGTCGAAACTCTATTTTGGAGATAACGCAGTGCTTCTCAAACTTTCAATATTGGCGACCCATTTTTCAAGAATAATTTTCATCGCACACCGTACAATAACAATGTATTGAATGTAATAAAAATATACTGTGTGTGTGCGTGAAACTACAATACAATTTTAATTATAAACCGTACGAATTATTCGGACAAGGACTAAATTTTGTATATGTCAAGCCCATTTGAGTCACTAGTAATTATTACACTTGTTGTATCCGAAATTAATTGTTTGTGTAGACAAAATAACCATGCAAAATATTGAGCTTGTACTGATAGATACATTTATAAACATATTATATCGGTATAATATGCTTATAAATGTATCAGTGTTTTTTTCCTTTCAGTAAATTAATACTTATTACTTTATATTTTTTTTCAGCTACTCAATGTTCTCGCGCCCCTCTCGTGGGGTCCTCCAGGGGGTGGGCCCCCCATAGTTTGGGAAACGCTGAGGTAACAAAAAAAGGGAATTCATTTAATGTGCGTAAAGAAATTATCGAATACAAGCACACCACACTTTTTGTTTTTCCAAAAATCATTTACCATTTTCTTTAACCTACTGATATACATAGATATATATTATATACTAGCTACGCCCTTCCACGCGTTGCTGTGGCACCGTGTGGTTAAAAAGAAAGAAAGGAAAATGCAATTATTTTTAGTATGTTTAAGCATTTGCGTTTGAGGTATGATTTTTTATAATAAAAAATTATAAATGTAGATGTTGTTTCTAATGCTACTTGTTTGATAGTGTCAAATCGAGGCCCAAGAAATTCATTGAAGCATAGGTCTCAGATGCATGCCTGTCGTTAGCTGTAGCTTTGAAAATCATGTAAGTGGCAATACAATTTGGCTTGGTTCTACCACAATTTTAAGGGAGAACATCCGGAGGTAGACAGAGGCCTCCCACCTCTTTTCCCCTTCCACCAACCTCATGGGAGGCAGCTCGATGGCTATTCAGAGCATCCCAATGCATTTGCGGCATTGGAATACTCTGAACTAATAACTGATATTCAGCATCACTAACTACTATACCAGATGGGTGGTATATATATATACGCAAAACTTTCCTTCACTTGTTAACCAAATATTTAAAGTTATTATGGCTGATTTTCATCCTTATGTTATAAACCTAAAATTATTTACATTGTCTCCATAGTGGAGACCTTAAGCTCGAGGATAATTTTTAAATGGCTCTACTCTAGATTCATCAAGGACAAAGGTATAGTTTTACACACAATGCTTATGGGTATCTCTGTTAAATCAGAGGTGCGTTAACAACTGCTTATTTTTCCAAATAATGTCATTTGGAAGCATGAATTGTATTTCTGAATGTTATGTAGGAAATGTTTTGAATTTGCAGTATATCTCGCAAGCAAAGTTTTTAATGGGTCTGGTGGTCCTCCAAGTTGAGGTAGTTTAATTTTTTCATTGGTACAAAACATTTTCCATTTTTCTCCCTTAAATTTCAGAGTCTTGCAGCAATGACACACTTCAGTAATTGTGCTGATGAGAACATACTGGCTCAACCAATAATCTTCTGCTGGGTTGTACTGAAATGCAATGTGACTGTAATCGTGTGATTACTCACCGCAAAGTCATGTATGACGATGAAATGCTGTTTTTCGTTGACATCGTTCAGCCATTTATTACCTATTGTATTCCTTTTCTTGCAAACAGAGCAAATCTGATGTTGCAGAAAGCAAATGCTGTGCTTTCAAACGTGTATCCTCAAGTCTGGCTGCATATTCCTCTGCTATGGCTTGATCTGTTTTTATCATTTGCTATGCAATTACTCATTGCACTACTTTTGTCTAGTGAGTACGGCAACCTAAATTTGATTTCCTACAAAGCATTATTTTTATGTACTGAAGCCAATTGATTGCACTTAAAAAGAAGGGAAAAAGTTAAAACAAAAACATAAAATTTCAAAACGTTGAAAAAAAATCAGGAACAAGAAAAAAGGGCAAAATAAAAAATACTCTCTCTAATGAAAGATTTAACTTCAAATGTACATCAATCAACACAGCTCAATTCCAACACAATGTGAGAAACATAATATTTCATTCCACTCCAACAAATCACTCTGAAGAGGTCAATTTTATTATATAATTTGAATTCAAATGAAATTGAATTGACCAAGCTCAATTCCTGCCAATTGATCTGAGAAATAAAAAGAAAAAACTAAATGAAAAACAATGGGGAAAAAATTAAATACACTCATATAAAATCAACTTTATAGTAAAAGAAAGCTTAATATCAATGCAATGTAGAAAAAAATAATTAAGGTGATTGCCTATACGTTAAAAGAGTCGTTAACACTGGGAAGTATCAATGGCATGAGCAACATGTGACAACCAAATCAAATTTGTGCATTGTTTGCAATCATGTATTGAATGCGCATGCTTTCCTTCATCTACAATAAAGTTTGAGGAGAAATATAAACCATACATGTATGTGTGGCGGAACATATTTTCAGTAGAATACGCAAGGAAAATTCAAATATAAACATGGATTTCGCAGCAAAATACGTATGATCAAGAGTTGATAATTCTTGCAATTCACAATCCAATAGACATTAGCAATTGTTATCAACAAATTTAAGGGCCTATCTTTATAACAGAGCGGCTTATATCTAGACACAGACAGCTTTTCCCATGGATAAGTATTATTTGTTGTGTGAGTACTTGCTCCACTATTTACACTCAAATATGACTGCTTTTTCATATAAAAAATATTTGAATCTATTGTTTTGAAGTCAAGGAGCGATTTGTGTGGCCCCAATATTGTTATGATGATGCTAATATACAAATATCTCTGTGTGTTCTAGAGCAGAAGTTACGAATTGATGATACGTAAGAAATTTTGGATGATCCACAGAAAAATTGGGTCATTTTGTACTTTTATGACATACTCACACAAAATCAGCACTGCCATTAAAGACACAGCTCACGCAACAGTAATGCAATGTATCAAAAAATAATTAAGGTGACTGCCTACATTCAAAATGTAACAGACACTGGAAGCTGATTTACTTTAAAATATGAAGATTAAAACATATATAAAATTGCAAAACATTAAAAAAAGGGAAAAAAATAAAAATACTAACAAAATATTTAACTTCAAACGTAAATCAATCAACATAGCTCAATTCTGATGCAACGGGAAACATAATAATTCATTTCACTTGAACAAATCACCCCAAAGAGGTCAATTTCACTATGATTTTAAAGGCAAATTAATTGACAAAACAGAATTCTCACCAATTGCACTGAGAAATAAGAAAAACAATTAAAAAACTAAATGAAGAGCAATGAAAAAATAAACTATACTCACACAAAATTGACACCATCGTAAAAGACACAGCTCAATAGCAATGTGATACATCACAAAATAATTAAGGTGACTGCCTACATTTAAAATGTATCTATTTATGAACTTATTTATGTACTTTAAAATTATTTTGGTGCTTGCGTATTATCGCAACCTATTGGAGACATTATATGAAATGAAGCACCTAGTTACTAATTCAGCTTATACACATAACAATCAGGGGGACAACTTGGCGAGTTATTAATAGACTTGCTGATTGTTGCAATTATACGTAAATACCCTTTCTTTTATTTGTTTGAATTATTGCGTATTATTACTTACTTTTGTAAGCCTCATGGCATACTTTATGGCGTACCAGTATCTTTAAGCTGACTGAGCCACAGCACCATGTAGCTGGTTACAGCTAGTTATAACATAAAATTAAATCTTAAAAAGACAAAAATAAAAAAGACGGCTCAATATATTTTAATTGAATCAATATAAACAGTTTCGTACACACACAAACACAATATATGTATTAAAAAATCTTTATTTTGTCATTTGTATATTTCAGACAGACATCAAACAAAATTTAAAAAATTGTCAAAAAACAGATAAAAAAACATATTTAAGAAAAATCCCACCGATTAATTTTGCCAATTTTTAATTAATTATTTTTTTTTTGCGATGTGCAAAAAAATATTTGCTGTGCATAATTGGCAAAAAAATGTTAGTACTAAAATATAAAAAAATAACAATTATATATTGAATTAATTAAGGATTACTGGAGAGAAAAATAAAACAGGCTAAGATAATATTAATTTCATACTGGTAGGCTACTCGTTTTTGGCACGATTTTGAAATCCCACCCAATTGGTGTTGCGGCCAGTCTAATGTTATAGTAATGTACAGAATTAAAGGTACTTGCGTATTATCGCAACCTATTGGTGACATTATACGAAATGAAGCACATGATTGCCAATTCAACGCATACAAAATGGGGGTTGCCAAAGTAGCGAGTTGTACTATACTAACGTTAATTGCAGTAATAAGAACTGAAATACCCTTATCAATAAGAAGTTTGGTTTGTAAAAATTATAATCTTCGCATTCTAAAGAAAGAAAGAAATTCTCCGAGAAGATACTGAAAATGTGTAAGTTATAATTTGTAAGTAAAATCGCACAGATAAACATCCCGCGATAATTATCTAAATGTTTCCAAAACAACAAAGAATAATCATTAAAAAATTATCCTAATTAAATATCAAAGAAGAGAAAAATTGGATAAGTATTCCAAACGATAAACATAGCTACAGTAAAAATAATCATGAAAAACTGCGCGTAAAGTATGAATTTTCCACTTGGGGAGAGATGTGACATCACATGACGTCATAACACTGAAATATCACTTAAAAATGAAATTTTAAAAAATTTAGAAAGAATTACAAAATAATAAATGCATAAGAACCCGTCTGGATTCAAATGCAACGTTATGTCAAAATTTCAAAGGATATGGTACAGTATTTTCGGAGATTAGCGGCTTTGAACAAACACACATTACGTTTTTAGTTACATAGATAGATACAATATAAAAAAGTATAAACATAATTAAAAATATACCTATAAAACTTAGAAAGGAAAAACTATGGAAAAGAAAACTAAGACAACAAATGAATATATAAGTATACAATAAAATATTGACGTAAATGGAAATCTATTATTTTTTAGAGCTGCTATCAGCATAGGGTGTTGAAGTAGGGTTAATCCTGCTTTATGGGATCCAAACTTCCTCTTCAGCCGAAAATTTCTACACAATAGAGCAGAAAAGTGTAGAAAATAAGCACACAGACATACTTCAGGGAAGGCGCTAGCAGTTTCGCCTCCCGGAGCAAAGAGATAAAATGCCGCCCCCGTTTATAACAAGAATTAAAGGATATAACCTAAACCTTTCCCATGCTTAATGGTAAAATAAAACGTGAGCAAAAAATTGCTATCAATAATGTTCAAGTTTTGATTAACAAAAAAAATTATTAATTTATATTTTTGGCACTAAATTAAAATAAATTAGGATTGAACAGAAAAAAAGAGTAATTTCTAGTGTAATTAATTATAAAATACAGGTATTAAAAATACTAAAACAAATTATAAATCCACTGAATATTAAAATTTAATTACATATTAAAAATGCATTTAAAACGAGAGTTACAAACTTAAAAGTGTTTCGTTCTCACTTTCAATTCTGAGATTTTTTCTTATAATTTCTTTAATATTAATTTCTTCAGCCAGTTCATGTTCATTGGCTATTGATGTCAAGCCATTTAGCCGATCCTCGGTAGTACTGGAGCGTAAAAACTTTTTAATTAATTTTAATTTGGAGAAACTCCCTTCTCCACTTGCCACATTTACTGGGAGAGTAAGCAATATCCTTAAAACTATACCGAGATTTGGAGCAGAATCCAGGTTCGATCTGAATTTTAAAATCTCGATTGGACTTTCTTTTTTATTTAGCAAAGCCGCTACTGTCTCGTCTGCCAGGTCCAGCGTGTTTATATTTGATGAATTCCCATTAGTTAACACTGTTTCTAGATCTTTACAATACTTTAGTACGTCATTTTGAGGAGTATCTTTTAAATCACAAATATAAATAATGAATGTTCTCAAAAGCTCATTAAGGTAACAGGGACGTGAAACTGCTTTAAACTTTGCATTTTTTTATTTTACTTTTAAAAAAATAGAGGGCACTTTTCTGCATCCATTGATGCATTATTTTTGAAAATGCGATAAACAGAACGCTAGAAAACTGAATTTTAAAATTGTAAGCAATTGTGATGCATGATTCAGGTACACTTTCTTCAAAATATATTTTGTATTAATACAGTGCTTCTCAAACTTTCAATGCTGGCGCCCCCCTTTCGATCACAATTTTTATCGCGCCCCCCTTATACATTATAATGAACTGAATGCAATAATAATGCACTTTGCCGCTAAAACTACAATAGGCAATCTTAATTATAAACCATACAAAATAGTAACATAAGTATTAAAATTTTGTATACTACTTTTAAGCAAAAAATAAATAAATAAATAAAATAATAGGATAATTATTATGTTATTTTTCCTTTCTCTAATTTTTGAATTGAACATATTACAAAATGTGGTGGCTGCTTAGAAGACAAAATATAGATTTTTGCTAAATATAGAAAAAGAACTCAGAGGGTGAATTTCTAATCATAAAAATTCCTTATAAAAACTTTGCTTTGCAAGACAAGCCCATGGAAATCTTTAATACTTATTAAACTTGTTCTTAATTTAGTATTAATTAAATAGTTATAAAATACTCTGTGCAGCACTGATACATTAAAAGTTTACTGGCTGAAGTGCCCTCTCTTTGCACGAGTTCATTTGTAAGAAAATAAAACATTATTGATATAATAGCTGAACTGTAAGGAGAGCAAAGACAAGTGCTCGGCAATGTTTACAAAAATGTAAAATGATTTTTTTAAAATCATTGCTCAAATTATAATTAGTTTTAAGCGAATGGTAATTTTAAACCCCACAGAATTAGCATTTATATTTGATGTTAAATAATAAACAATAATATAAAATTCCGATGAAGAATAACTATATTATTTTTAATATTTAAAGCGAAAAAACATCAACATGTTTAACCCGGGAGCAGGCGCGCACTCGATACGGTCGAGAGGGGTTATTGAGTCACCCTAATCCTTTTTTTTATAATTATTTTACTGTACACGTTACAAATCGTGATTCCAGTGAATAATTTAATTAAGAGAAAGTTTACTTACCTACTTTCAAAGACTTTTCAATTTTTCTTTGGTAACAAATAAACAGTTTTGCCAGAATTAACGATTTCGTAATCTGTGCGTCCCGCGTGACCACTTCCGGATAAAAAGTGTATTCATTATGATTATATGAAATTGGGTAAAACGTTTTTTGCGTTATGCTCTATATGCATAGAATACTCGTAAAAATAAGTCTTGGCCAAGTAATCCTTCAAAGTGTGCTCTCCGTGGTTTTCTAAATATCATAAAACACTTTTGCATGGAAAAAAGCGTAACAGAGAAATACATTATTTACAACTTCCCTAAATGAGAAACAAACACATAAAAGAGGGGTCATAACTCACTGTACCAATAACTTAGAAGATTAAACAGATTACAGCTATAGAGTGCAGTATTTCAAAAATAATGACAGTGATGAATTTTTTATGTTCCTAATTTTTTTCGATTCTGCGTCGGAGAACGGTTTTTTCTCTGAAAGAGTTGTATATTAGGTTTAAACAGAAAACGTAATAAAAAAATTTCTCATCATGAGATTACAGCAAATCAAATAAAAGTTTTTTTATTTGGTTATAGGATCAAAGATAGTTAATTAGGTATTGAAGAAATATTTATTTTTGTTTACTTAATATCGCACGCTCGCCTATAAATTATATCAGAGTAAAAGTGCATTTTTTGTTATGTCTGAAAGTATTTTGTTTTAATTCATTCCAGTAAATTAATTATTTTTAAATCTTTTATTTTCGATATGCTCGCGCCCCCCCAGGGGGGCGCGTCCCACAGTTTGAGATACACTGATATAATATGTATTGTAAAAAACTAATTTTTCTGTACAAAGAATGTAATTTTTCTGTATTATATGTTCAGGTTTATTGAAATTTTTACATTTTTCTGCAAAAATTACGGAAAATTTAAATCGTTAGTTGCAAAATTAAAAAAAAAAATTTCGGTTTTTGAAATGTGAATTCTGTTTAGTTATATGTTAATAAACACTCAGTGTAGTTCTTAAATTATAAATCAAGTGTATTCAGTACAAAGTGGATCTTCAGGATTATTCCAAATTAAATGCACAGCTTGTAAAACAAACATTTCGTTTTCAATAACTGCTTATTGTTAACATTTGAATACTCATAAATAACTCTATATGTTTATAACTATTGGTTTTACTTTAAAATAAATATTCATATGTTTGAGTAAAAATAGAGATTCTTTTGTTATAATTTTTAAAAACAGAGCTCCATTTAAATAAGGCATCAAATTAACTTCTTAAATTAATCAAATGTATTTTCTTTGTGTATTTTTATAACAATAAAAATAGGTATAAGGTATTCTGTAATATCCTGTAATGATGATGTTCAAATGAAGTAAAAATACTAAAACTTATAGACATAAATTTTGGGTATTTTAAACGGAAGAAGGTGTGAATCGTTGACAACACGTGTTGATGAAGTAAAGAAAGAGAAATTAAAAAGACTTCTAAATAATCTAGAATTTTAAACTTACAATTTAAAAACTGAGAAATGATATAAAATAATCCAATTAATCATGGTATGACTTTATATTACATTAAAAAATATTATTTTACAAATCATGGATGAAAATATCTTTATTTGCGATTTTCTCAAAATGCATTTTTTGTTCATTCTGGTACACGTTTCTCAAAATCTACTTTACCTATATTGCTGATATTTTGCATATTATAAGATCCACAAATTTTCAAAAAAGTGAATGAACTAATTTTCAAATATACATTAATAAATTTTACATCTAGCACAATTCCTGCGTAAAATTTAAAGGAAATTTGTATCACTAAATTTAAATTTTTTTTAAACTTTTATAAAATTGTTTTTTAAAATTTTATTTCATTCACTTTATAGATTGTTATGTTTGCAAAAACTCTGTAAAATTTTATAGCTATATATGCAGTGGGTTTTATGCAAAGTGTACCTAAAGGTAGGAACATGCCTCGAAAATAAAAAAAAATAGTTGTTGATTGTTTATTGCTGATACAGATTTATTTGTAATTTGAAATGGAATTTTCTTACATTAACAGGTGCATAAATGTACAGATAATTCAACTTAAAAATTTTACTTCCATTGCTTTTAATTTAAGTAAGTGAGTACCGTTTAAATTTGGTGTAAAAAAAAGTTCATTTTTCCTTCTCGCAGACGTCCCAGTTACCTTAATGTTTTGCATTTATAATGAACTACTATCGTCCCTTATAAGCGACTAAAGAAATTATTCTTATATGAGAGGCAAATGATATTTTTTTTTTCATTTGAACAACAATGTCAATCGAAAATGTGTTAAGACGATTACGGTACATTCACACTACGAAAACACACATACTTAACTATGTTAATCAACATGAAAATATTCCACGAAATTGATGACATTTATATTTATGAATGAAAAAGTAAAATAAATAAAATAGAACAAACATACATAAATGCAGCAAAATAATTTTTTTTTCACTTTATCTTACGCAATGATTAAAATTCCTGGGCATTAAACCTCAAAAATCTAAAAAAGAATTTGAAAATGAAAATATTGTTATTGTTTGAAAATATTGCACGACTTTGTCTTTTCTGCATAAGCACAGGAAGTTAAAAGAATTAGTTCGGAAGTCAAATTAACTCAAGATTCCCTCAGTTTTCTTCGAAAAAGGGTCTTTTCTTGGTGTCATTCTGCCCCTTTCATTTCATTCATAAAATTTGACCATGCTTTTCATCACCTTTGTTGAGACTAGTGTCTGCCAAAATATATCTCTTTTAATAGTAGCGGACTTCTGGTATCTACTCTATTAAAATTCGTAGGTAAACAAACGTATCTACGTAGGTATGGGATGTCGCCCAATTTTCTCACGAACCACAAGACGCAGAAACTAGTGGAAGTTACCATAATTTCCGGAATGATCCCAGAAATCCGTTTTGACCATTTATATTCCGATATTCCAATTAGTTAAAAAGATATTAATTAAAAACCTTAAAACGCATTAAAATGCACGAGGCGCCATCTGCAGAGAAAAATTTCATTTACTTCGCCTTAAAAATTCTGTTTTTACAAAACAACGAAATTTGCATGTAAATAAATTGATTTAAAAATTAATATAATAAAATTATATATATATATATATATATATATATATATATATATATATATATGCTATTATTATGCTATTTCTTGTTATGTTCTTTATCTATTATTTCTTGTTTTTGATAAATAAAACATATTTCTTTTTATATATATATATATATATATATATATATATATATATATATATATATATTTTTCGTTCAATTTACAATTATTTTACAATTTTTTAAATATTTTCGGAACTTTTTTTCAGAGGTTTTTAAAACACGATCTAATTTTCTTCATGAAACTCACACAAAATAATTACAAATTCGTTAAGATCATTTATTTATATATTTTACAAAATAATTATGTTTCGTATTTTTTACGATTTTCTTAAAATGAGTCGAAATCAGTTCCTTTTTTTAAACACGAACTATAATTTGTTACGCTTGAACTTTCTTTCGCGTTAATGAAAAAAAAATATTTTACACTAAAAAAAAGTTTGTTTTCCTTTCTTTCCGCGTGTAGAACAATTTTTTACGTAATCTTTACAGACATTGATAAAATATCTTAAAAATTACAGTTAAAAAAAACGTGTTTTTCAATTTTTTTCCCTTTTGTGATAATTATGTAAACATTACTTTTTTTTAAAAGTTTTTGTTTGAAAATCACCGTTGTTTTCAATTGATATATAAGTTTGAAAGCATTAACTTAAAAATGAAGCCCGAAAAAAAAATCTTTTACTTGAACGACTAACGAAATGGCGCATTGAAAAAAATCTGCCTTAATTTTTAAGTTCAATTCAATGCTTTTCCCTAGAGTAAGCCTAGCTCAGCTGTTTAAAGCACTGATTTATAAAACGGTGGTTCCCAGGGTTCGAAACTGAAGAGAAAGAGACTTTCCATTTCGCATCACGCTACTTTTTTTAAAAAAAAAAAAAATTATGTTTTTCGTTTACTTCCCTTTTTACGAGAAATATTTAAGCATTATTTTTGTTACATTTTTTGAAGGTTAAAATTAAAATGAAATACCAAAATGTTTTTATCAGATCGTTTTTTTTAATGTTTTTATCAGTACACGTATGTATATATAGGCCTTCCCCTTTACTGTTTTTATCTAACTCATATATTTGTATGCTTAATCAAACATTCAGAAAAAAGCAATCATTTCAACAGATATCTATTAATTTTTCTTTCATTTATTACTTATAGAATTTTGATTTTAATAAATATATACATGTTTTTAAAAGGATTATTTCTATTATTTCATTGCGGAATTAATTATTTGTTAATTAAAAAATGCATCGTCTATTTAAGAAAATAAGTGGAATGGAACAAATTTCGAAAAAGGGAAATTTTTTGACATAATTTTAGAAATCACTCTTATTGTGCGCGTACAAACACACACACAGAAATGCTGGTGTCACGAGGAAATAAGAAGGCCCGAGCAATGCCGGGCTAAGCAGTTGAGGGAGGAAGTCATTTTGAAAATGAGTATTAAAAGTTCTGATTTTGTGAAAGAAAGGGAAAATTTATAAAAGTAGAGATAGCCCGTGCAACGCCGGGCCATGCAGCTAGTTCAAAGCAGTAATAGTTGTAGGGTTGAAAGAGAAGGAAACCGGATGCCAAAATTTTTCTTTATCACTTCCTCTTCCTTCCCCCATGGGGCCAGCCTTTGGAAACACGACTTTAAATACTAATGAATACTCATTTAACAAAAATATTCTAGGCTACCATAGAAAATGGAAATATTTTGCATACACATTTTTAATATTTTTACTTTGATTCTTGGAACCCCAGGGTTCTGGGGAAGACAATTTGAAGATCACTGGTTTATATCAATGGACTAATCTATTCTCAATTGGACGTTCTTCAAAAACCATTTTTATAAAAATTTTAAATAAATAGAACTGACTTAAAAAGAAGCAATAAAGTGGATAAAATTATTTTTAAGTGACTTCACTAAAGTAAATTCATATATTTTTAAAATCGGATGCCTTATGTTTTTTTTTTGGAAAGTAAACCTTTGGAAAGTAAAATCCTTCCTATTTAATCGGAAAACTTTAATTTTTTTACCACCCTTTAATATTAACCCCAAAGGCCAAAAGGGTAGGTGTTTTAAAAGTTTTGATTTTGCATTTTATATTTGGATTCCCAGTGGCTTTATTCATATAAAATTTTAATTATTTTCGGAAACTCTTATTTTTTATCAGCCCCTAAATGTTACCCCCAAAATTAGGGGATGACATTTTAAACCACCTTTTTAAAAATGGTACCAATCCGGTAACATACCCTATCAAACAAAAAAAATCATTCAAATCGTTTGAGATATGTCGAAGTAATCGCCGAACAAACATTAAAAAAAAAAAAGATCGAATTGATAACCTCCCCCTTTTTCAAGTCAGTTAAAAATACATGAAAAAACTTCGTTTAAAAAGAAACATCCTGTAGAAGCTATTTAAATATTTCTTGAGAAAAACTGAATATTTTTTAATTATTCTACTCACCTTACTTTTATAACACAAGTTTAAAAAAGACCCAGTAAACAGTAATTGTATTATAAAACGCACTCTAATTCACTAGCAACCAATCTGCAATGCAATTATTCCAAAAATAAAACAATAGAACTACCTTTTTTCCTTTTGTAGTCACGGTAAAAAGCGTGTGAAAGCTAGAAAGGAGTGATTTTTCACCCCCGCCCGCATTTTCATACATATTTCAACAAATGGCAAAAAATTCTAATGCAGCACTTTGTATGTGTGTACATTTATTAAAAAAGTGATTTTGTTTACGTTTTAAGCTATTTTTAAGTGGGAATTTATTATGCTTGTGAGCGGTGTCCTTCTGTGTGTGTGAATTTCGAATATTTTGACTTTTAAAATGCTTAAAAGTTCGTATATATAGATATACTAGCTGCACCCTGCCACGCGTTGCTGTGGCTCAGTGTGGTTTAAAAGAAAGAGAAGAGAAAGCACATGTTTTTAGTATGTTTAAACATTTGCATTTGAGGTTTTTTTTATAATAAAAAAATTATAAAGATTCTTGTTGTTTCTAATGCCACTTGCCTGACAGTGCCCACAAAATTCATCGTGGCATAGGGCTAACATGTATGCTTGTTGTTCGCTGTAGCTTAAGCATCATGCAGGAGACAATAAAATTTGGCTTGGTTCCATCCCAGTTTTGAGTGAGAACTTGTAGCTCGATGGCTATTCAGAGTCCCCCCCCATGCCACGACGGTACTATACATTTACAAATATCCATGCTTTCTCCAGGATTTGTACCCAGGCCCTACGACACAGCAGCCAGCGTCACTAACTACTGTACCAGATGGGCAGAAAAATATATGTACACAAAACTTTCCTTAACTCAGTGCTTCTCAAACTTTCAATACTGGCGCCCCCCTTTTCGATCACGATTTTTTTCGCGCCCCCCTTATACATTAATAATCTACTGAATGCAATAATAATGCACTTTGACGCTAAAGCTACAATAGGCGATCTTAATTATAAACCATACAAATTAGTAACATAAGTATTAAATTTTGTATACTACTTTTAAGCAAAATAAATAAATAAATAAAATAATAGGATAATTATTATGTTATTTTTCCTTTCTGTAATTTTTAAATTGAACATATTGCAAAATGTGGTAGCTGCTTGGAAGACAAAATATAGATATCTGCTAAATATAGAAAAAGAACTCAGAGGGTCAATTTCTAATCATAGCATTCCTTATAAAAACTTTGCTTTCCAAGACAAGCTCATGGACGTCATTAATACTTATTAAACTTGTTCTTAATTTAGTATTAATTAATTAGTTATAAAATATTCTGTGCAACACTGATACATTAAAAGTATACCGGCTGAAGTGCCCGCTCTTTGCACGAGTTCATTTATAAGAAAATAAAACATTATTGATATAATAGCTGAATTGTAAGGGAAGCAAAGCCAAGTGCTCGACAATGTTTACAAAAACGTAAAATGATTTTTTTAAAATGGTTGCTCAAATTATAATTAGTTTTAAGCGAATTGTAATTTTAAGCCTCACAGAATTAGCATTTATAATTGATGTTAAACAGTAGCGCACATAGGAATTTTTCAAGGGGTGTGCCGGGGTCGAAAGTTCACCAATCTTGCATCAGGTTCCTTTTCATTTTGTCGATTTTCGGGAACAAAACACATTAAAAACTAATTCTTGAATAAATAATTAGCATTAATTAATAAAATTAATCATTAATAACAAATACTTAATTAAATTTTGCGTACTATAAACTTAGAATTATAATCAATCGGAAAAAAATCAAAGGCTTTGGGGGGGCGGTCCGGACTCCCCCTTGTGTGCGCCACTGATGTTAAATAATGATCAATAATATAAAATATCGATGAAGAATAATTGTATTATTTTTAATATTTAAAGCGAAAAGACTTCAACATGTTTTAACCCGGTAGCAGGCGCGCACTCGATGCGGTCGGGGTTATTGAGTCACCCCAATTATTTTTTTTTATAATAAATTTATTGTAAACGATACAAATCAGGATTTCAGTGAATAATTTAACTAAGAGAAATTTTACTTACCTACTTTCAAGGACTTCTCAATTTTAATTGTTAATTCTGGCAAAACTGTTTATTTATTACCGATTTCGTAATCTGTGTGTCCCGCGCGATCACTTCCGGGTGAAAAGTATATTCATTATGATAATATGTATGTTACTGCTAAAAAAATTGTGTGAAACGTTTTTCGTTATGCTTTATATGTTGAGAATATTTATAAAAATATGTCTTGGCCAAGTAATCCTTCATGTGCTTGTATGTGTGTGTGATCTTCGTGGTTTTTTCCAACTATCATAAAACTCTTTTGCGTGGAAAAAAGCGCAACAGAGAACACATAAGAGAGGGGTCATAACTAACTGTACCAATAACTTAGAAGGTCAAACAGATTACAGATATAATGGGCAGTATTTCAAAAATAGTGACAGTGATGAATTTTTTATGTTCCTACATTTTTTCGATTCTGGGTGTGGGAACTATTTTTTCTCTGAAAGAGTAGTATGTTAGGTTAAAAAAAGCGTAATAAAAAAATATCTCATCATGGGATTACAGCAAATCAAACAAAGGGTTTTTTTATTTGGTTATAGGATCAAAGATAGCAAATTAGGTATTGAAGAAGTTTTTATTTCTGCTGATTTAATATCGCGCGCCTATAAACTACATCAGAGTAAAAGTGCACTTTTTTATTATGTCTGAAAGTATTTTGTTTTAATTCATTCCAGTAAACTAATTATTTTTTAAGTCTTTTATTTTCGATATGCTCGCGCCCCCCTCGTAAGGTCATCGCGCCCCCCAGGGGGCGCGCCCCACAGTTTGAGAAACACTGCCTTTAATGATTTCCTTTGTAACATGTTAACCAAATATTTGAAGTTATTATGGCTTATTTTCATCCTTATGTTGTGAGCCTAAAATTATTTACATTGTGTTCATAGTGGAGACCTCAAGCTCGAGGATAATTTTTAAGTGGTTCTACTCTAGATTCCTCAAGAAGAGCAAAGGGTTAGTTTAGAAACATGAATTGTATTTCTCAATGCTATAGGAAATGTTTTGATTCTGCATTATATCTGGCAAGCAAAGTTTTTCATGGCTCTGGAGGTTCGGCAAGTTATATCAGTTTAATTTTTCCAGTGGTTCAAAACATTCATTTTGTTTCTCTTTTAAATTTCAAAGTCTTGCAACAATGACACATTTCAGTAATTGCGCTGATGAGAACATGCTGGCTCAACCAATAATCTTCTGCTGGGTTGACCAGGAATGCAATGTGACTGTTATCGTGTGATTACTCACTACAAGTCATTTTTGACGATGAAATGCAGTTTCTCGTTGATATCTTTCAGCCATTTGTAAGCTATTGTATTCCTTTTGTCAAAAACAGAGCAGCTGATGTTGTAGAAAGCAAATGCTGTGCTTGCAAACATGCATCTTTAAGTCTGGTTGCATATTGCTATACTGCGTCCTCAGTACGTGTCTGTCTGTTTTTCTCGCTTGCTATGTAATTACTCGTTGCACTACTTTTGCCTAACAAATACAGCAACCTAAATTTGATTTTGTACAAAGTGTCATTTTTATGTACTGAAGCCAATTAACTGCACTTAAAAAGGAAACTAAAAGTTAAAACAAGAACATAAAATTTAAAAATATTGAAAAAGAAATCAGGAACAAAAAGAAAGAACAAATTAAAAATACTCTCTCTAATGAAATATTTAACTTCAAATGTACATCAGTAGATAAGAAAAGCCGATTCTGCTCTAAAGTCGGTGCAGGCGATCGACGGCGGTGCAGAGTTGAGTTGTTTCGTTCCTGCTTCCAAAGTGAGTTGTTTTCTCCTGCTGAGTATAGTTGTTTCGTTCCTCTCGAGTTGAGTTGTTTTGTTCATCTTGAGTTGATCTGTTTCGTTCCTGCTGCTGAGTTGAGTTGTTTTCTCCTGATGAATTGAGTTTTTTGTTCCTGTTGCCGAGTTGAGTTGTTTTCCTCCTGTTGAGTTTAACTGTTTTTCTCCTGCAATGGTTTTGGTTTTCGAGTTGAGGGGGCGAGTTGAATTGTTTTCTCCTACAGCTAAGTTGAGTTGTTTTTAAAAAAATGTGCACAAAAAATGGAAATATGGGAATGTTAAACGTGCTCATAGCACCACCTATTGATTATAATATACATTAATAATAGATTTTAAAATGATTGTAGTAAATAACGCTCAAATAAAACAATAATAATAAATCCAGATTCAAACTCACGGCCTCAGATCAAAATGTCTCCACAGGACAATAGTTTTTCAGTTACGCTAACCATTAACCTATGAAGGTATCAGACCTGAAGAAAACTTATGTTTATAATCTCATGAATTAAATTTTGCAGGCGAAGCACATGGTGACGTGTTTTAAAATCATTTTCTTAATTAAAATGAAATAAAAAAATATTTAATTCAAATTATTTTAATAATTTGTAAATTTTAATTGAGTATAATGATTACATGCAAACAAAGTTAAGATACAAAGTAAATTGATTATTCAGAAAAATGTGCAATAGTATACTCGTCATCAGCGTGAACGGGTTACGATTTAACTTGTTTTAGCTTGTCTGATCTTGATTCTACAAGACGGCGACTGAATTCTACGTCAGAAATTATCTCAATGCTTAGAGCGGATGAATACATTGCTTTCAACCACTCAGCGAACGCCGCTCAAGTGTAATTCGATCAATATGCGTTAGACCCTTATCACATTTTAGTTCAAAATTCGTTTCGTTTGTTAGTATTGCGGTGGACTGTATTCAACAAAAAAAAATGAGGATGTTTGAAACACATAGGGAAAAACGAAAGTTTGGAAAAGCCGTGGAATCTTCTGCAAATAATAAAGCCAGAAGAGAAGTTTCAAAAGTAAGTAACAAAATTAAATAAATATAATATGTAGTTTTTATAATGTTTTTTTACACATTTCTGATCTTTATTAATTTTGATATATTATTTTCAGAAGTATGGAAAATTTACCGAGGATTGCATACCAGATGGAGTATTTCCAATTGGAGATGATGTTTTTGTCTTTGCAAGCACCTATTATGATTCCGTATCAGTACACATAAGACGTTTCAAGAAATATGGAAAAATATACTACCCAACTACCGAGGGAATACCATTAGACCCACGGTGGATCGAATATATCATGCGTAAAAAGAAGGTGCTGGAATCACTGGAGGAATTACCAAGTGGACTTTTCCCTCCTGAACGACACATTCAAATAACCAGTGAGAACTTCATTGATTTTACTTTCAAGAGCATTAAATACGGTCCGGATAAAGAGCCCACTTTTAAAGAAATAACCATATCCCGAGAGCAGTGGGCTGAAATGATTCAAAAATATGGTGCTATTGAAAATGCTGCTATAGACAATATGTTTCAGTGTATGGACTTTTTAACGGCATACAAAACCTTCTGCGAAGGCCCCATAGAAAATACATTACCTTCTTCTTTGGATGTTAGTCTGGGTTAACAATACTTGACGCAAATTTTGAAAAAATCTATTTGTAGCCTCCTGAACTAAAAAGGACTGAAATAGCCTCATACTTTCGCTGAGGAGTTATGGGGGAATCAGGAAGAAACATTTTTAATTCATATGCTTCATCACTTGAAGCTAATGAGACAGCTGATTGTTTTTATAATAATCTTTTTGAAAATGAACACTTTTTATTGCTAAAACCTGTACATTATGTAACTCAAGAATTTTTTAAAAACCTTCTCTTGGATATTATTTTAAAAGAAGTAAGAGACATGTTATGTCCACCTGATTGTTTTGAATACTATGAAGATTTTTTGTGTTTAAAGATTTTTATAAGATTCACACAATATTTTGTTTTTATAAATTTGAATAAAATGTTTTTTTTATATGCTGAATTTAAGTTCTTATGATTTTTATTGTTTGTTAGTTTAATTTATGTTGAAATCGTTTCACATCTTAAAAATAAAGAAGAGTAATTTTTTTTAAAGAAATTATCAAAGTATATATGCAAGAGTGATATTTTAAATATATTTCATATGAAAGTGAGAAATTTATGGGCATGTTTTTATACATAAAGTTTTTGCCTTTCCCAAAAAGTATAAATTACATAACTATTCATTGTAACAGTCATTCAATCAAGTTCTTTTCATCAGTAACAATTTATCAAGATTTAGCAGCGTTTTACGAAAATCCTGAAGTTCCAAACAGCTTCGGGGGTGTGGAAGCATTACATCGCTCTGTAAAAGGGAAATATAGTAAAAAAGATGTAAAACATTGGTTATCGCAGAAAGATGCTTACACTCTTCATAAACCTGTTCGACATAAGTTTCAGCGGAATCGAGTGTTTGTAAGTGATATTGATCGTCAGTTTCAAGCGGATTTAGTCGATATGCAATCTTTAGCAGAATTTAATAAAGGGTATAAGTATTTGTTAACTTGCATTGATTTATTTTTAAAATTTGCTTGGGCAGTTCCTCCGAACGATAAATTTGGAAAAAGTGTAAAGTCTGGGCTATATATATATAGAAATTATTTTTAAAGAAAGGAAGCCTAAAGTGTTGCAAACAGATGCCGGTAAGGAGTTTTTAAATAAAATAGTTCAAAATTATTTAAAAAATCTGAATGTAATTTGTTTTTTACAAATAACGAAACTAAAGCTAGTATTGTTGAAAGGTTTAATCGGACATCAAAAACAAAAATGTGGAAATATTTCACTGAATTTAACACTAAAAATTACATCGACTTCATTGATAAATCAATACACAGTTATAATCACTCGTATCACCGTTTAATTAAAATGGAACCTGTTTCTGTAAGTAGGCATAACCGGAAGCAAGTGTTAAAAAATTTATACGGTGATCTAAGAAATGAGAATCCTAAAGCCCCTATATTTAAAATTGGGGATGTTGTACGCATTAATAAACAAAAACTGGAGAAGAGAACTTTTCACAGTTTATGAAATCGGGCAAAAAGTTCCGATCGTTTATAGATTAAAAGATTTACAAGGTGAAGAGATTAAAGGTGCTTATTATACGAAGCAGAATTACAAAAAGTTGTCGACTCTGGTTTCTATCCCGTAGAGAATGTTATCAAACAAAGTAAAAGACGAGGAATCACTGAATATTTTGTTACATTTTTAGGCTATCCTGAAAAATTTAATGATTAGGTGACTGATATTCAAAAAGTATAAATAGTTAAACTTTTTTATTACCGACTCATTTTTTCCAAATGTCTTTCTACGTAACATTACCTTCTGATAGTTCTATGCATTTCTTTCCAGAAAACGAAATATCTAATTTTTAAAATTCAATTACCCTCTCCTGTTTGTTTAAATAGTGAATGGGAAGTGGTATTGTCTGAAATCATCTACCCTCATTCTTGGATTAACGTAAATGAAACTAACAATTATTTTCTATACAAAGTTGGTGACGGCAATATCTCTTCAACTGTTAAGCGAACAATTGATGTGGGTTGTTATGAAACAATGTTAGGTATTATATCAGCCGTACAACTTGCTATACCCAAAAATCCTAATCGGTTCACAATAAATTACAATAAAGCAACAAAACGGGTGAAAATTAATGCAGTTCAAGGTAGCAGCCTTCACTTAGAGAATTTAGGCGAATTGTTAGGATTCAAAAGCAATGCAATTATAATAGGTAACATGAAAAGCGAATCCATTGCTGATGCATGGTCTAATTTTTCAGTTTTTTGCGTTTACTCCGATCTAATTTCACCCCCAAATTGTGGGAGATACACAGGCTCCTTTATTGCGAATCGTTCGCACTAAAGGTCAAGACGGGGAAACGATTAGTCAATATTATGATAGACCTCAATACTTACCTTTGGTGAGACGCTCGTTTCAAACTATTCAATCTGAACTGAGACTCAATTCGGGTGATTTTGTTCCCTTTGAAAGAGGTAAAGTGATCATAGTGCTTCATTTTCGCATGAGGCAAATACTATAAATAAAGCAATGCATTTCTCATACCCTCATTTGGAGATAAAAGACCAAGATGAGTGTACCATACGTTTGCTGTACTAAAAGATTTGAAGACCATTATGCAGGTCAAATAGATTCGGGTCTGACTCATTACAAGGGCATTAATTTTCAAAAAGGGTTATGGAATCGGAGGAATATTTCGTCGATTGTTTAGAGCAGCTTTACCTTTTTTAGTAAAAGGAGGTAAAACTATTGGAAAAGAAGTGTTAATGACAGGGAGTCGTGTTGCCTCTGATGTATTGTCAGGAGAAAATTTTAAAGAAGCTGTAAAAACAAGAAGCAGAGAAAGTGGAAAAAAATTAGCTCAGAAAGCTATTGATAGAGTTCAGTCTATGGTAGGAAAAGGGCAGTATAAAAGAAAGCGTAAGAAACAGAAAATATTCATTTCATTCAAAGCACGTAAAGTGAGTGTACGTGACATTTTCGACTCGTAAAAATGGCTTTTATTCTTAAAGATTCCCCTGAATGTGTTAAATCTGAATTGGAACTTTTCAACTTACCAGGAACTCAAACAGTTATTCAAGATGGGCAGTGGAAACAATTTCATCCTCTTTCTAACGTTTTCGATAATGCACCTGTAGAATTTTACATTTTCGGAAGTGCAGAAGATTACATAGATCTCAGTCAAACACAATTATACGTAAAAGCGAAAATAGTAAAAGTGGACAATACGCCTATTACTAAAGATGATACTATAGGACCTGTGAATTTATTTCTACATTCATTATTTTCTCAAGTAGATGTATCCTTAAATGATCGCGTGGTTTCCAATTCCAGTATAACATATCCCTATCGATCTTATATTAAAACTCTCTTAAACCATGGATATGACAACAAAACTTCCCAATTAACGGCTGAACTACTTTACAAGGGTTCTGATGATGGTCTCAAGAAAAGAACCGAATTTTTTAAAGAAAGTGCAACTGTAGACATGATTGGTTGTATACATTCGGATTTATTTCATTAAGATCGTCTTTTACTCAATTTAGTGGATTTGAAAATAAAATTAATACGAAGCAAGCCCGAATTTTGTTTACAAGGATCTGAGGGATTTAAAGTTGTTTTGGATCATGTTTCTTTATTCATACGAAAAGTTCGTGTGAATCCTGGAGTTATTCTTGGTCATGCGAAAGCACTGGAAAAAACAAGCGCAAAATATCCCATTAACCGAGTTCTGTGCAAAGTGCATTCGATTCCTAAAGGAAGCATGTCTTTTATTCAAGATAACATATTTTCAGGCCAAATGCCAAAAAAACTTTTTGTAGGATGTGTAGATAATGAAGCTTTTCACGGAGCATTTTCAAAATCTCCTTATGAGTTTTAACATTTTAATTTAAATTTTATTGGAGTGTATGTGGATGGACAGCCAGTGCCTCACAATCCATTAGAACTCGATTTTTCTAAAGATCAATACATACGGGTCTATCAAACTCTATTTGTTGGGACAGATCGAATGGGTCAAGACAGAGGTATATTTATTTCTAGAAAAGAATATAAAGATTCAAATACATTGTTTGGATTTAACCTCTCACCGGATTTATGTTCTTCAGGAGAACATTTAAGTCTGATAAAACATAGCAATTTGCGATTAGAATTAAAATTCAGCAAATCTTTAGAACAAACCGTATGTGTTATCGTTTTCGCCGAGTTTAAAAATTTAATCGAAATAAACAAATCGAGAAATATCTTGTATGATTTCGGAAATTAAAGAATGGATGGATTGCAAATGTATACAGTTTTATCTCAAGAGAAGAAAACGTCCCCCTATTTTCAAGGTGTTTATTCTAGAGATACGCTCCCTCCTCTGCAAGAAAACATGTGTGCTATTGTGAATTCTGATGACTCATCACAACCTGGAACACACTGGTTAGCATTATTTGTAAATGATAAGAGAATTAGAATTTTATGACTCGTTTGGACAACCTCCTGTATTCTATAACATTAGTACTACCACCTATTTAGATGTATTATGGAATTCTAAAGTGTTTCAATCACCAACATCCAATGTTTGTGGGCAATACTGTATTTACTTTTTATTCAAACGCAGCCAAGGCTATTCTATGCATTATATTTTGAATCAATTGTATATAAATGATTTTCAAATGTATCAATTTGTAAAGAAACGATATGGTGTAAGATTTGTATTTAGAAAATAAAAAATGGAATGAAACTAAATATGTGTGTGTCTTTTATTTTATTTAATTTTTTTTTATTTTCTATTTATATTTTCTTCATGATAATTTTTTTTTTCTTCTAAAAAAAATAATAATATTTTCTATGTTAAATTTCTTTTTCTCTCAAAAAAAATTTTTTTTTCTATGATAAATTTTTCACCCAAAAGATTAATATAATTTTATTTAATTATATATTTGAAACTTTTAAATTTTATCAAATAAGTATATTTTCCTCAGCAAAAGAAAACTGTTCAAATCATAAAGAGACAACTGAGACAATTTTTTTTTTAATCAAATGAGTATCATTTATTTCAAAGTTTCAACCATGCATTTTCTGCGAGCATACATTATTGGTTTCTTAATAATTTTGTTATTCTGATACAATTTTTTATTTACATCTAGATTTTTCGGTAAATTTACATCATTCAAAGCTCTTAAAAATACATATCTTCCTTCAGGTGCTGATTTTCGATTCCGTAGAAAATCATTCACGAGGAATGCAATATTGCTTCCTGGAATAACAGTGTTTTTGTAAATAATTTCACCATCAGAATTCCAACTGAAAGATTCTTGAAGCTTTAAAAATTGGAAAATATTTTTTGCTTTTTCTTTATACCTAGCTGGAACAATTCTAAAAATTTCATCCTCAAACACTTCTTTTTCCGTCTTTACTGCTGATTCTTTTAGATTTTCTTTTAATGATTCCGTTTCTTGATTTTCTGATAGAGATGCTTCATTTGGAACTGGTTCAGACTCTCTTCGATTTTCGTTAGAAAAGTGCGTATATTTTTGTAAAACTTGTAAATAGGGAATTGTTTTTCTTCTTCCGTTAAATCCTTATTATGGAGAATGTTTTTCATGCGTTGATCAAGTTCCGATAAGTGTTCCGTTACTTGAACTCTTTCTTCGGGTACCAGTACAAATTTTTTGCTAAATTCCATTTTGAATTAAAGAACTGATGACTACTTGAAATAGTCGCAGGCAATAAAATATTTTAAGAATCCTTCTCCTTTTTGAATTAAAATTTACTTTTTCTAGTAAAGAGGTGTTTTTTGTTAGAAAGTTTTCTTAAGCTTTCTTTATAGGGAGATAAGCGATTTTTTTAATTTTTAGTCAATGATATGTTACCACATAAAACATTCAGCACACACTCGCACAAAGTTTTTATTTCTTTCTTTGAACACTTTTTCAAAATAGATTTTGGGTGTTTTGTTTTAGAAATTAGTTTTAAGAGCTCTAAAGTTTATTCAGAACACACCGGCATCTTGTGAACTATTGAATATTCATTGAACAATTTGAATCTATTTATATGCTTCAAAGTAATGGGTCATCGAGGTTGATATACATAAAAAACATCTCAGGAAACATACCTGTGCGCACACGAAAGGATTCATCAGTTTCAGGTTTTAAATCAATAAGTAAGTATCCGTACGGTTTTGATGTGGCATCTGCGTAACATTCTTGAAAAAATTTCACTTTACGAGGATACAATTGGCGACCTAAATGTGTAATTTGGGATTGATCTCTTCGATTCTTAAATAATACAAGATAATGAGCGTTTAAGGAAATTTCTCTAATTTCTTTCCCTTTATGAAAAATATTCTGTACCACAAAAATTATACTTAAATTTCTGTGATGCGAAAATTTTACAAATAATTTTGTTAATTGGGGATCATTTCCTAACTCTCTCATAAGATCGTCTATAACAATTAACGCATCCGAATACTGGTGCAAATTAGAGGGGATACCTTCATGAAAGGAAATATTCGGCATTTCTTCATACAACGCTTGGTAAACTCCATAACACCAAATTATATTTTTAGGAAAGGGTTTAATCATTTTATTTTCGATTAATTTTTTTAACGAACTGACTTTTACCGCTACCAGATGGCCCAGCCAAGATTAAAGTAAATGGATGAACTAATTTGAGAGAATCCATGATTAAACTAAATAATTTTATGAATGATGTTGCTATTTATACTACTAGTCACTTAATTCTATAAATTTCATTTTGTGTGATACCGAAAGGAAAATTCTTTCCCTGTCCGTAATCATATCTATTGTATCCTGTATTTTCCTGTCTTGATTCGTTACCAGATAAAAGTGAGATCGTTAAATACATTCAGTAGAATATTTTCTCATCGTGTTTGATAGATTAGAGCAGGTGGGGTTGGGGACAGAGCACATGGCCTTGGGCGTCATTGTTCATTGTTGGGATTCTGGTCTGCGACGTCAGTGGGTCTGTAGTCTTAATGGGCTGGACGAAACCCCGCTGTTCATCTTTTGACTGAGTTCGTCTGACTCGATACATCGGCACCTCAAAAACGGCGGGTGGTAAGGGGGTCAGGTGTTCGGGCGGACCTTGTGTCGCCAGTGAGTGTGAGAGGGTCAGAGAGAGAGCTATTGCCAGATTCGAACCAATAAGGACGCTAATGAGTCTGCGGGCCGTGTGCAGATTTTTGTTGGGTCGACCAATGAGAAATGACGAGGGGGTGTAGTGGACCCACCTCTGGAGTTTAAAAGGGGTTGGTGGGAGATATCCATTCCAATTTGCTCTATTGAATCTATGTATTGCGCCTGATTGTCACAGAGTAGCAGAACACAAAATTTGATTGCTGATTTAGTAGTTTGTGTGTGTTTAGAAACGTTCTATAAGTTCTACGTCTTCATTATGTTTACTTGTAATATTTGTGGAAAAAACTTCGTTACAAACTATGTTTTAAAACGCCATACATTACAAGTTCATGTAAAAACTGCTGTCCTTCAATGTGCGGATTGTAGTAAAAATTCGTCCGAGAAAGTGACTTAAAAGGCACAGAGACTCTGTGCATTCAACCGAGAAAATTACTTGTAAATTTTGCTATACGTCCTTTACCCGTAAAGACAACTTATTGAAACATTTGAACAATAAAAGATGCGAAAGAAAGTTGGAGAAAGAAGCGGGGAAAAGAAGAGAGTGGATTTGTCTGTATCAAGTAGGAAAAGAAAACACAGTTGTCCACATCTGCTGAAAACTCTACGGCTGATCCTGAAAATATCTTCTTGCCACAAAAGAGAACGAAAGTGCTTTTCAAAAGCATATAAAACTTTTAATCTTCCCAATAACGATAGTTCACTGGGGATAAAAGAGTTTCTACTCTTAAGAAAAGAAGAGACAATCTTTATTTTTCGCAATGAACTGGAAACTTACAAAGCTTTGAAAGTGAGTAAATGGGTTCATTGCATTTACTCGAAAGCGACAGATGCTGGAAAAATGATAAAGAACGTAGAATTCAAAACGCCGAATAATGATGTATTACAAGGAACTAATCTCGCCAGACTTAATGACGACATGTCTGAGAAAATAGTGAAAGAAAGCGAGGATTTTGAAGGTAGAGACTCGGGCTGGACACTGGACGAAATTTTAAGACTCGAAGTCCGCACGAACCGTTATTCTCCTTTCAGAGGTTCATCATCCTTCATCGAGGTGCCGAAGCAGATTGCTGAAACAAAGGCAATCATCAATGTCATCAATAAAAGGACTCTCAGTGTTTCATGTGGTCTATTCTCGCAGCTCTTTACCCCAACACCAGCAACCCCAACAAAACGTCAAGTTATGTCCCCCACCTAAATAAGCTGAACTTTGATGGAATATCCTTTCCAACACCGCTTAACGAGGTGAAAAAATTTTCAAAAAATGAACGATATAGGAATAAACATTTATTCTTTTGAAGAAGATTTAAAATATATATCCTCTCCTCATTAGTGATATAGTGTGTGAGAAACATATAGATTTGCTTTACGTAAAAAATGGAGAGTTTGGACATTATTGTTTCATTAAAAGCTTATCTCGACTTGTTTCAAAACAACTAACAAAACATCAACATAAAACATTTATATGTAAAGATGTTTAAGTGCTTTCCAAACAGAATACAAACTTCTTCAGCACAATGAGATGTGTATACATAAAAATCCTGCAAGGGTAGTAATGCCATCAGAAACAAGTAAGTTTTTAAAATTTAAAAATGTTCAACATTGTTTAAAAATACCTTTTGTTGTATATGCGGATTTCGAGTGTGTAACTAGGAAAACTGATACTTGCTGTCCTAATCTAAACTTTTCCTTTACAAATATTTATGAAAAACATGTCCCAATAGGTTTTTGTTATTTTATCAGTTATCAAGGGGGACATTATAAAGATCCAGTAGTATATAGAGGTATTGATGCCCCTAAAATTTTTATTGAAAAGTTAGAAAAAGATGCAATAGAAATTGATAATATTTATAAAAAATCAAAACCGTTATTACCTCTTACTGAATCAGAAAAGCAATTGTATGATAATGCTAATAATTGTTATGTTTGTGGTCAAACCTTTCACGAAAACAATATCAAGGTTAGGGATCATAATCATGTTACTCAAAAATTTAATGGCCCTTGTTGCAATAGTTGTAATTTAGCAATGAAAACCCCCAAATTTTTTGCCTGTTTTTCTTCCATAATCTTTCAGGATATGACGCCCATATTTTTATTAATGAGTTAGGATATGATGAAAAAACAAATTAATTTAATTCCGAACACCGAAGAAAAATATTTTCCTTCAGTAAAAATATTTCAAATGATTTTCAGTTAAGGTTTTTAGATTCTTTCAAATTCATGTCTTCTAGTTTGGAAAATTTGATAAAAACACTAAAAAAGATGAATTTAAATATATGAAACATTATTTTGACTCAGAAAAAATAGATTTACTTTTAAGAAAGGGAGTTTTTCCGTATGATTATTTTGATAGTTTTGAAAAGTGTAAAGATTATTGTTTACCACCTATTAGCAAATTTTACAATAAACTAAATGAGGAGGCTATAAGTGTAGAGGATTATAATCATGCATGTAAAGTATTTAATGAATTTCATTTAAATAATCTTGGTGAATACTGCGATCTATATGTAAAAACAGATGTTCTATTGTTAACAGATCTCTTTGAAAACTTTCGGAAAATATGCATGCACACTTATAAACTTGACCCTGTTGGAATTTTACCACCCCAGCTTTATCATGGGATGCTATGTTATTACATACTAAAGTAGCTATCGAACTGTTTACAGATTACGACATGCTTCTTTTTATAGAAAAGGGTGTAAGAGGAGGTATAAGTCAGTGTTGCAATCGTTATGCTATAGCTAACAACAGATATATGTCTAATTTTAACCCAGATGATGAGATAAAATATTTAATGTATCTTGACGCAAATAATTTGTACGGTTATGCAATGAGTAAATATCTACCCTTAAAAGATTTTGTTTAGAGTGATAACGATTTAACTGAACAGGATATTTTAAATTTATCAGATATGAATCCGATGTAGGTTACATCTTGGAAGTAGATCTTGAATATCCTTCCGATTTGCATGACAAACATTCAGACTTTCCCCTTGCCCCTGAAAATAAGCCCCTACCTAATTGTAAAGAGCCTAGACTTTTAACTACTTTGGAACCAAAAAAAAAATATGTTCTCCATTATTCTAATTTAAAGCTTTATTTTAAAATTAG